>JAUJPP010000007.1:31934037-32026368 GCA_030562195.1 Nipponacmea schrenckii
ACAATCACCATTACAGCTACCATCTACTTTACTACAGTCCGTACTGTTCTTTAAACAATTTCTCTCTGAACATTTCTTATTACAGTTTACACCATAGAATCCATCATCACACTCTAGAAATATAAAGTTTGTTGGTTAATAAAATTGATATATCACAAGAATGACAATGACAAAGCAATCATTGACAATAGAGACAACAGTCGACTAATATAAAACCTGATCTACATCCATTAATATATCTACCATTTATATTATTATATACTTTACTAACTTTATTATATTTACCTTGTGTACAGTCAGTTGATATAAAACCTGATCTACACCCATTAATATATCTACCATTTATATTATTATAAACTGTACTAACTCTATTATATTTACCTTGTGTACAGTCAGTTGATATAAAACCTGATCTGCATCCATTAATATATCTACCATTTATATTATTATAAACTTTTCTTACTATATTATATTTACCTTGTGCACAATCAATTTATATAAAAGCAGGTTTACGGCCATCGATATAATATTGACCATGTATGTTATTATATACTGTACACACTATATTATATTTACCCTGTGTACAGTCGACTGATATAAAACCCTTTTTACGGTCATCAATATAATATTAACCATTGATATTATTATATTCTGTACTTACTATTATATTTACCTTGTGAACAGTCAGTTGATACAAAACCTGGCTTACAGCCATCGATATAATATTTACCATAATAAGAATCCTACCAAGGATTCATTTATGCCTAAAGAAATCTCTAAAGGCCGCCCGATTATCTCTGACTGTCAACATCGAGCCTACCTTACGGACATAACTGACTTTGTCAATAAAATCAAAAATCTCCAAGTTCCTTCAAATGCTATTTCAATTTTTAATGATGTACCTTCTATGTACACCAATATCGACATCACTACTGGCCTAATGGCAGTTCGCAAAGCTTTTAATAGAAACCCGGATGGAAACCGACCCGACGATGCAATTCTACAGCTTTTAGAGATTTATCTTAGCCGCAACGATTTCACATTTTTGGTAAAACATATCTACAAACGAGTTGCGCCTTCGTACGCAAACCTTTTCATGGCAGAGTGGGAACGTGAGGGAATCACCGCTTTGTTCATTTATTATGGACGCTTTTAAGATGACATTTTCATGGTTTAGACTTTCTCTATAGAACAGTTTTGGCAATTCTTTGAAATCCTCAACAACCACCATCCGTCCATCAAACTATCGGCCAACGTCAGCCTCAAAAGCGTAGATTTTTTCGAAACCACCGTCTTCAAAGGAGATTCCATAGCAGAGACTAGTAAATTAGATATTAAAGTATATTTAAAAGAAACTGAAACTCATCAACTTTTGCATAAGAGCTCATTTCATCCAAAACATACCTTTTCTGGTATAACTAAGTCACAACTTCTACGATTTTACCGAATTTGCTCAAGATCTTCTGATTTCGACCAAGCTTGTACGATTGTTTTCTCAAAACTGAAAGAGCGTGGATACTTTAAACGATTTTTACGAAACATAAAAAATTCCACCTTTGCACCGATATCAGCTAAAATAGACTTTATGCCGAACAACTTCCAGGCTTAAGGAGTGCCCCGTGTTTGTCAACCAGTTGCAACACATGTCCCTTTATATCAGAAACTCGTTATTTTTTCAAGTAACTCTACGACTAAAAGATACCCGAGCCAAGAGCACCTAACATGTGAAAACTCGAATGTAATATACTAAATAATTTCATGTAAAAATGACTCAAACAATATATCGGAGAAACAACGAACAAATTAAGCTCTCGTTTCACATCTCTGCCCCAAACTACCGATTTCTTATGTAAGATTTCTTGATTTTCTTTATTTGAACCCATACAATAGATGAATTTTGGGAATATTTTAATATTCTCAATAACCACCACCCTTCTGTAAAAGTAACTTCTAATATTAGCGACATACAGATTGATTTTCTATACACCATAGTTTTTAAAGATACGAATTTTCATGAAACGCATCAATTAGATATGAAAGGTACCTTCCAGTTTTTATTCAAATCATCTTTTAATCCGAAACATACCTTTTCTGGCATCATAAAGTCACAAATCTTGAGATTTTACCGAATTTGTACGCGCAAGAAGGACTTCGAGGAGGCTTGTTCTACTGTTTTCCAAAAATTACATGGTTACTCGAGAAGCTTCTTGAGAAATATCAAAAGCTCCACAGTTGCTGAAATCTCTGCTAAAAACAATTAGAATCTTTTAGCATCTGTTCGTTGTGTCACAACCCACAATTCCCAATTGAGCGCATAGAAATCAACTTGCCCGAAGATGAAGCTACCAAATTCCGTTAATCTAGAGAAGCCCATTGGATTGAGACATTAAATACAGCAAGACCCATAGGACTTAATATTCACCACAGTGTGGACATAGCACCCTTTGTCGTCCCCCTTCAATACAACCAGTAAAAAAGCAAGCAAAATAGTTCATGCCAATTATATGAGTCTTCATGTATATAAGCAGAAAATGATAGTGGCATATTCCAAAAAATCGGAACTTAAATGACAACCTTGTTCATAGCAAACTAAAAACTGTATATAACAGGTACTAATGGGCGAGTTATTTTTTTCTAATTTGCGATCAGAACAGAAGAAAGCCATCCATCAGATCCAGATCCCCATTTCTCAAAAAATGTCTATAAGCAGAAATTGATAGTGGCATATTACAAAAATCAGAACTTAAATGACAATCTTTGTTCATAGCAAACTAAAAACAATCTGTATATAATAGGTACTATACTTCTCTCCCAAAATAATCCAACAGAAATAGACCCTTTATTCCTATTTCTCAATAAAATATTTGTTCCACCCTAGGCCTGTGCATCTGGAAGAATCAATCCTCCCTTCCCCGAAACAATAAAAATAGCAGATGGTCCCACAAGTCCTTAATTAACTCGTAATTAGGCTAATTATGACGGGATTTTCCTTGGCAGGGTACTGCCATAGGTATGTACGTCAAGTCTCAAATGCCGTTGATCTTTTTTTGATCATCCAGTCTGTGAATTCCGTACTTAACCGGACGCTGTGGTTGTTAAGTATGCACGCATGCGTACTTTTCCACATTCCTTAATATTTTCCACAACAACAATGGCATTTTGGTATTCCATTTATTATCTTTAGCAAAAGGCAATAAAACGTTTAAATATCACTTTGTAAAAACATTATGAATTAATTTAAATAAGTTTTAACTCACTAATAATAAAATACAAAATCATTTCTTATACACCTTCATTCATATGACGTCATTTGGCCACGTGATCAAACATGGAGTCTAAATTTAGCGTTTCAAAGCAGATCAGAGTCAAATGGATTCCCCAAGCATTTCTACGTCCACATAGGTCTTTTGAACTTGAGAATACATGGATTATTCATCAGAAACCCAAATTAATTAATTAGTAAGCTTACTTTGGCTCTAATTAATGAGGGGACCTATCTTTAACATGTTACTAATATATTTTCAAAAAATAAATCATCAGTGATAACCTTCGATAGTCTAACTATCTTCTTTGAATGTTTAAACGTGTTTTCTATATTTATAAATCAATATGTAAATGGATTAGAAACGCTAAATTGTAACGGAGTATTTCTCTCAGAAAATTTTCCAAATATACGTTCTACTTACTATAATGAAAATGTATCACTTTAAAGTAGTACAAACGAGTTCAAACGGCAGATTAAATCCTATGCAACTCTGCCATCCGATATCCTCGTATACCTTGGAGAAAGGTCGGTGCAAATAATACCTTGTAAACTACGAAATAAAATGAGTGGTCTCAACCTTCACAAATTCCCAATATACGTTGGCGACTTTTCTGGTACATGTGGGCATAACATTGAAGATTCTGGACATTTTCTGCTCTTCTGTCCAATCTACGGCATCCAGAGAAAAGATTAATTATTGTCACTGCCACATCATCATATTGATGTGGCAGAGAAAATTCACATGTATTCCACACAGTACACGATTTTTAAGACTGTAAAAAAGTTTTGATATTTGGCTATATTATCTGCTCATTAAAGTCACATCGATTATCTGGTTTCTTCGTTACCCAACCCAATCCTGGTATATTTACCCCACTTAATGATATGGTATACCCTTCTTCTTGATTGTTGATGGTGTATAGTTGGTTGATCGTGTATACCTACCCTTGTCTGTTGTATACCTAGCTTAGCTATTCATCTTACATCACTTTACCTACGATAGTTGTGAATCCTCTTTTACAAGCCTGAGCATGCTTTCACTAATTTCCGATAGTGATACCCTTATTCTGGTTGCGGATGGTGTTTAGCTACCCTAATTTTAAGTCTTGTCCACCAACATTAGATGTTAACTTGGAATATTTCTCGTTGTGTGTGGATCCTATATTGCTTACTATAGTTTGATGATCTTGCCATAGTTATTAATCTAAATTACCGTCTTAGTCGTTTATCCTCTTTATACCACGTACATACCCAATAAACAACATATTCTGCTTTCTCTCTACAAGCCTCAAATGTCTTTGATTACATCATCTATCTTAAGCCAACACATATACTTTATAAAATCGTTATGTATGTTTTGGGGGTTTAGACATATACAGTCCGGATATAAGAAATAAAAAAACTTATTTACATCTTTCTGAGATATGACGCCAAAACTAGTTAACACTGCTTACTAAACAATTATAACACTTATTTCTCTTAACCCTTTTTTATCAAATTTAATTCGATCGTGTAGATACTTAGAAGTAAATAGCAAACTTAAGTATTCAGGTATACATTACGTTTTTTTTTACAATGAAACTTGTTGCTTACTGCCCCTATAAAGCATCTCGATATATTTATATAATATATGAAAATATGTATTTTTAGATTTAATATAATATAAAGTTGAAGTAAAGTAGTCAATCAAGTTTTGGTCTGTTCTTATTTTCTTCCTAGTAGAAAATGATGAAATATTTTACATTTTATGGTCTTCTTCAATATTTTCTTGTTAGAAATTGTAAGTAATTATAATTGTTAAGGTATATATAACACAGCTTTTGATTTTATACCTCTGCTATTTAGCGTATTTGTTATTATTTGCATTAACTTGAGGGTGTTGAGTATAGGGGTGCATTTATCGATATGCAGTGTTGTTGTACAACTTATCTCTTATTTACTGTTTAAAATAACTTGAGACGTTTCAACGAGGATACTCTAGTCCCTATCTAGTAAAAATTGTGTCCAGTTGTTTTCCTACCAAGTACTTAAATGCCACTTCAGGAAGAAACTTGATGATTATAGTACATGTGATAGTAAATGTTTGTTATATTTCAGCATGCTCTAATCCAATAATTGACGAAGAGTGTCCTTGTCCAAATAATGTACTTTGTGATTATATAACAAATTGCCCAATTAAAGAATGTGCTCCAGGGTATACTGGATCCAGTTGTAATCGGGGTAGGTTTTAAAATCTAAAAAAACATGATTTATATGATTACAGCAACTTTTAAACTTTCGATTGTTGAATACATAACATCTGAATTGCTGAATATTATTATTAACATGACTTGGAGTTAATGAGGGGAGCTCACGGAACCTATCTGTAAAACTGATTTTTTGTATTCAAAAAGACTTTATATTAACAATCTAAAGTAAATTGATACTACTAAATTTCACGCACTTTCGACTTTTGTTTGAGGGTGTATTGAAAAAAAAACCTCGGTGTGTAGGCCCTGGTTGAAATTTGGGCTGTCAAATTTGTTCTATGATTTTTTTTACAAACACTTTTTTTTACAAATCGCTTGGTAGGACTGCCTGATCCTCTTTATTTACAGAATGTCCAACTGGCACTTATGGTAACAATTGTTTACAAACTTGTTCCATCAACTGTTTAAATCAAGACTGTAACCATATCAATGGTGAATGTATCGGTGGATGTAAACCAGGTTTTAAATCTGATTATTGTAACCAGAGTAAGTATTGTATTTAAAACAAACTCGTTCTCAATCTATAGGTTACAGTTCTTAATAGATTCTATTTATTTTTATTTTGTGAGTTAGTGTCATTATGAAGATGATCCCTATCCATTTTCGTGATGATCCTATGAATTTTCACCGAAATATTGTGTCTGATTTAGCGTTTTTTTCCATCAGCTATACGGTGCAACTCGTGCTCACACTACAGGCTACAATTCTTTATGGATTCTTTTGATTTTTATTCTGTAGGTTGTTGTCTTTGTGTAGATTAACGATAATGTCGAAAATAAATACCGTTATTTCACCTTTTTATTTGAGAGATGAGATTACAAAATAAGATTTTATAAAGATTGGTATTTAAATTAAACGTGTAATATGTCTCCTACTTCTTCTGAAGATTTCAACTATTAATATCGAGTCATTATAAATCTTAACATCAATACTAGGTCAATCTGATTAATTAACAATAAGTACAACCCATTTATCTTCATCAACCCTTTAAATATAAATTAAGTTTGAACAAGTAGATACATGGAGGCAATATTTATAAAGATCGCTTGGTAGGGCTGCTTCTTTCCCTTTATTTACAGAATGTCCAACTGGAACTTATGGTAACAATTGTTTACAAACTTGTTCCATCAACTGTTTAAATCAAGACTGTAACCATATCGATGGTAAATGTATTGGTGGGTGTAAACCAGGTTTTAAATCTGAACTTTGTGACCAGAGTAAGTATTATATTTACGACCAATAGTTGCTTATGCCTGTTATGAATTATTGAGTATAATGGACGAGAGACTTATTCTAATTCAATGAAAATTTTATATAACGTTTTTACCGCTAAATAAAGAATAACTGCAAACTTTGTATATCTTATTAAAGCCTGAGTTCAGCATGGTCCATAATAATACTTCCTTACAAATTAAAAGAGCAGTATTTAAAAAAAGGGCGAATTGAGAAAAGATTAGAGCTCTTCCTCTACTCTATATTTGAAGTTGATAGTTTTGTCAATTTAGACATTATAATATAAGGGCAATGATTTAAAACAATAATTTCATTTATATTTAATATCAGTACGTAACATACCAGGTATACTATATTCGTATATTCTATTGTAAGAGATTGGTATTGTACTATGGAAGACAATCCCTGCCAAAATTAATCATTCTTAATACGAATGATAAATTTTTAACAACAAATTATGAATTTAGCGAACAAATGTCAAATTAAGCGTACAAATGTTGATTTTACTGTACTAATGTTTAACACCGAATTAAGCATTAAGAATGAATAATTTTGGCAGGGATTGTCTTCCATATTGTACACTAACACTAGTAAAGAGAAATGATGAGAACAATATCAGAGCATCACACTGAACTGGGTAGGTATAAGAGGGTCATATTGCTAAAGTTAGGGCTATTTTCACCTCATAATAATAGAAATATAAGACATCTTTTAACAGACAAAATAACGTTATGGACTGAAACAAACTGAAGTAGGATTTTTTTTCTAAACATTTCCTTGTAAATAACGATAATGCCGAAACTAAATACTGTTATTTCACCTCTTTAATTGAGAGATGAGATCACAAAATAAGATTTTATAAAGGTTGGTATTTAAAAGTGGTTCAACCTAATTAAATTGTATCTTGGTGAAAACAAATGTCTAAGAATGTTTTCTATAGCTAAAAGGGACGATAAAAATATTTGGCTCAAATATATGAAAAAATTTTCCTCAACGTATCTCAAAGTTTTACCTACAAAATGTAAGACAACCACTGGATTTAAACAAAATAAACGTATAATATGTCTCCTACTTCTTCTGAAGATTTCAACTATTAATATTGAGTCATTATAAATCTGAACATCAATACTAGGTCAATATGATTAATTAACAATAACTACAACCCATTTATCTTTATTAACCCTTTAAATATAAATTTAGTTTGATCAAGTAGATACCTTGATGTAATATTTTATAAAAATCGCTTGGTAGGGCTGCTTCTTCCTCTTTATTTACAGAATGTCCAGCTGGAGCTTATGGTAACAATTGTTTACAAACTTGTTCCATCAACTGTTTAAATCAAGACTGTAACCATATCAATGGTAAATGTATTGGTGGATGTAAACCAGGTTTTAAATCTGATTATTGTGACCAAGGTAAGTATTGTATTTACAACTAATACTTGTTATACCTGTTTATGAATTATTGAGTATCATGGTTGAGAGCTACTTACTCTAATCCAAAGAAAATTTTATCTTACGTCTAACAATCAAATAAATAATAACTGCAAAAATTTCATTACTTACTAAGGCCTGAGTTCTGAGACCCATGATTGAATAAAGGAAGTAGGATAATATGTGTTACATATTTCCGATTAAATGTCATTGTTGTTATTTGACCTTTTTAAAAGATTTTCAGGTATAATTTATGTTATTCTTTTTGCTTAAAAGTTTTGATTCTGCCACCTCATTTGGTCACAATATTTTGTTGTGCTTGAAATTTCATGCTTGCGTATACCAGGAAGAGCATACTGTAGAAAAGTAGAAGTTAAGAAATATAATAATAACATAAGTAACATTTAAGAACGGAGCAAGATCGATTTCATACTCGACTATCTATAACAAGGTAGAAAAGCAGTATTGTCAATTGGCATGTTTAAGCTAAAGTTTTGAAGATTTTACTGCAAGTTCTTTCAGACTTGATTATTGGCTGTAGTAGCGCCTCAAGCATCATTGAAAATGATAGAACATAAAGGGCTTTAAAAATAAATTCAGTTTGATCAAGTAGATACATTGATCTAATATTTTGGAAAGATCGCGTGGTAGGACTGCTACTTCCTCTTTATTTACAGAATGTCCAGCTGGAGCTTATGGTAACAATTGTTTACAAACTTGTTCCATCAACTGTTTAGATCTAGACTGTAACCATATTAATGGTCAATGTATTGGTGGATGTAAACCAGGTTTTAAATCTGAATATTGTGACCAAGGTAAGTTTTATATTTACAACCAACACTTACTATAGAAATATACCTGTTCCTGAATTGTTTAGTATCATATTCGAGAGCTACCTATTCTAATTCAATGAAAATTTTATCTAACGTCTTAACAGTTAAATAAATAATAACTGCACACATTGTATTGCTTACTGAGGCCTGAGTTCAATGGTCCATAATAATACTGCCCAGACAAAAGACAACTTTTCACCCGAAAAAGAAAGAAGTCGGATTTTGTGTTCTTAACATTTCCTTGTTATTTACAAGAAATATTTGGAACAAAAATTCGAAAATAAAAACTGTTATTTCACCTCTTTAACTGAGAGATGAGATTACAAAATAAGATTTTTATAAATGTTGGTATTTAAGGGTGGTTCAAACCTACTTGGATTTTATCTTGGTGAAAACAAATTTCTAATATTTCTATTGCTAAAAGGGGCATTAATTGCTTTTTTGTAGGCCGATAGAAATATTTGGCTCAAATTTATGAAAATGTGTTCCTGAACGTATCTCAAAGTTTTACCTACAAACTGTTAGACAACCACTGGATTTAAACAAAATAAACGTGTAATATGTCTCCTACTTCTTCTGAAGATTTCAACTATTAATATCGAGTCATTATAAATCTTAACATCAATACTAGGTCAATCTGATTAATTAACAATTAGTACATCCCATTCATCTTAATCAACTCTTTAAAAATAAATTAAGTTTGATCAAGTAGATACATGGATGTAATATCTTATATAGATCGCTTGGTAGAACTGCTACTTCCTCTTTATATACAGAATGTCCAGCTGGAACTTATGGTAACAATTGTTTAAAAACTTGTTCCTTCAACTGTTTAAATCAAGACTGTAACCATATCAATGGTACATGTATTGGTGGATGTAAACCAGGTTTTAAATCTGAATATTGTGACCAAAGTAAGTATTGTATTTACAACTAATACTTGTTATTTACATATTGCCTGTTTATGAATTATTGAGTATCATGGTAAGAACTTACGTGTACTTATTTAATCGAATTGAAACCTGTATCTAACGTCTATTCTTAATTGACAGCATGTCCAGCTGGAAGTTATGGTAACAATTGTTCCCAAACTTGTTCCATCAACTGTTTAAATCAAGACTGTAACCATATCAATGGTAAATGTATTGGTGGATGTAAACCAGGTTTTAAATCTGAATATTGTGACCAAGGTAAGTATCGTATTTTCAACGAATAGTTACTAAAGAAATATATCTGTTTATGAATTATAGAGTATTCTAATCCATCAAAACATCTATCTAACGTATAATGATAACTGCACACATAGAATTTTTGAGTATCATGATCGCAAGCTACTTATTCTAATCCAATGAAAATTTTATCTAACGTATTACCGCGAAATTATAACTGCACACGATGTTATTAAATATGTATGTCATTATTGTAACTTGACTTTTTTAAAAGAGAGCTGAGATTACAAAATGAGATTTTCAGATAGGCCTATAATTTATGTTATTCTTTTTGCTGAAAAGTTTTGATTCTGCCACTTTATTTGGTCAAAATCGTTTGTTAGCTTTGATACGTGATGGAAAATCCTGAGAAAAGTTTTCTCTAAACCACTTGTTATGTATGTCGGCATTATTTCCATTATGTCATTACAATAAAGAAGTTTATAGAATAACGATTCTCCAAACTTGTTTTATTGTAAACACTTCATATAGTTATAAGCGTTATTTGTCTTCCAATAATGTGGCAACCAATCTTATAGAACTTGAACATTTAAAGACTCAATTTATGCATATTTCGCTCTTCCACCTAATCAAACAAATTTCAAGCTAAGTTATCATTTATCTTACAATTTTAATAGCAGGAAGAACATGTAGAAATGTAGAAATTAAGAGATGTACGCTAATAATAATATAATTAACATGTAAGATTGCAGGATCGATTTCATTTATCGCCTGTAGTGGTGTCTCAAATATCATTGAAAATGTTAGAACATGAAAAAAGCTTTACAGCTATATCGATATATATGTCAATTCACAAGATATTGTACTTTTAATTTATGGGCAGAAGAAGATATTTCTTTCAGTAGACAAGAAAACAATTTGTTCTTTCAATCATTAAAATGATTGTATTACTTATAGAATGTTCTATGACTATGTATGGTATGAATTGTAGTAGATCATGTAATGATAGAAATTGTAATGGTTCCACTGAATGCAATCATATAACAGGGAAATGTACAGAAGGTTGTAAACTTGGTTTTAATGGCAATGATTGCATAAGCCGTAAGTATCTTACAACTAAATTCCAGATTCTCGTCATTGGAGACCTCGATTGGAAAACCATACGTCACTACTGGATGTATCCAATCAGTGATCTCGTAACATTTGGACTAATTCAAAATGGCGGTCTCCATTTAATAATTCAAAACAAGTTTTCTATCGAATGTCCGGGCGAAAACAAACAAACACTGTAAAAGAAATTGTTTACAGAATCACATTTGTGACAGTTTGAATGGTGCCTGTGTAGGTGGTTGTACACCAGGTTTTATATCAATTGACTGTACACAAGGTAAATATAATAAAGTGTGTACAGTATATAATA
Organism: Nipponacmea schrenckii; assembly: GCA_030562195.1. Classification (NCBI taxonomy): domain Eukaryota; kingdom Metazoa; phylum Mollusca; class Gastropoda; family Lottiidae; genus Nipponacmea; species Nipponacmea schrenckii. Next base: position 31,945,640 of record JAUJPP010000007.1, read on the forward strand.
ATATAAATGGAAGGTATATTAATGGATATAAATCAGGTTTTATATCAACTGACTGTACACAAGGTAAATATAATATAGTTAGTTCAGTATATAAAAAAATTAATGGTAAGATATTAATGGATATAGATCAGGTTTTATATCAACTGACTGTACACAAGGTAAATATAATAGAGTTAGTACAGTTTATAATAATATAAATGGTAGATATATCAATGGATGTAGATCAGGTTTTATATCAACTAACTGTACACAAGGTAAATATAATAGAGTTTGTACAGTATATAATAATATAAATGGTAGACATATAAATGGATGTAGATCAGGTTTTATATCAGTTGACTGTACACAAGGTAAATATAATATAGTTAGTACAGTATATAATAATATAAATGGTAGATATATTAATGGATGTAGATTAGGTTTTATATTAGCTGACTGTACACAACGTAAATAAAATAGAGTTTGTACAGTATATAATAATATTAATGGTAGATATATTAATAGATGTAGATCAGGTTTTATATCAACTGACTGTACACAAGGTAAATATAATATAGTTAGTACAGTATATAATGAATATTAATGGTAGATATTAATGATATAGATCAGGTTTATATCAACTGATGTACACAAGTAAATATAATATAGTTAGTACAGTATATAATGATATTAATAGTAGATATTAATGGATATAGATCAGGTTTTATATCAACTGACTGTACACAAGGTAAATATAATATAGTTGTACAGTATATAATAATATTAATGTAAGGTATATTAATGGATATAGATCAGGTTTTATTTCAACTGATGTACACAAGGTAAATATAATATAGTTGTACAGTATATAGTAATATTAATGTAAGGTATATTAATGGATATAGATCAGGTTTTATTTCAACTGATTGTACACAAGGTATTATAATATATGTGTACAGTATATAGTAATATAATGTAGTATATTAATGGATAAGACCAGGTTTTATTCGTTGTACACAAGGTAATAATATATTAGTACAGTTATAATGATATTATGGTAGTATATTAATGGATGTAGACCAGGTTTTATATCAACTGACTGTACACAAGGTAAATATAATAAGTTAGTACAGTATATAATAAATTAAAAAAATGAAAAGGTATATTAATGGATATAGGGATCAGGTTTTATATCAACTGACTGTACACAAGGTAAATATAATAAAGTTAGTACAGTATATAATAAAAATTAATGGTAAGAATATTAATGGATGTAGATCAGGTTTTATATCAACTGACTGTACACAAGGTAAATATAATAGAGTTTGTACAGTATATAATAATATAAATGGTAGAATATTAATGGATGTAGATCAGGTTTTATATCACTGACTGTACACAAGGTAAATATAAATAGAGTTTGTACAGTATATAATAATATAAATGGTAAGATATTAATGGATATAGATCAGGTTTTATATCACCTGACTGTACACAAGGTAAATATAATATAGTAAGTTAAGTATATAAAAATATAAATGGTAGATGTATTAATGGATATAGATCAGGTTTTATATCAACTGACTGTACACAAGGTAAATATAAATAGAGTTACAGTATATAATAATATAAATGGTAGATGTATTAATGATGTAGATCAGGTTTTATATCAGTTAACTGTACACTAGGTAAATATAATAGAGTTAGTACAGTATATAATGATATTAAAAGTAGATATATTAATGGATATAGATCAGGTTTTATATCAACTGACTGTACACAAGGTAAATATAATAGAGCTAGTACAGTATATAACAATATTGATGGTAGATATATTAATGGATGTAGATCAGGTTTTATATCAACTAACTGTACACAAGGTAAATATAATATAGTAAGTTAAGTATATAAAAATATAAATGGTAGATGTATTAATGGATATAGATCAGGTTTTATATCAACTGACTGTACACAAGGTAAATATAATAGAGTTAGTGCAGTATATAATAATATAAATGGAAGATGTATTAATTGATGTAGATCAGGTTTTATATCAGTTAACTGTACACTAGGTAAATATAATAGAGTTAGTACAGTATATAATGATATTAAAAGTAGATATATTAATGCATATAGATCAGGTTTTATATCAACTGACTGTACACAAGGTAAATATAATATAGTTATTACAGTATATAATAATATTAATGGTAGATATATTAATGGATATAGACCAGGTTTTATATCAACTGACTGTACACAAGGTATGTATAATATAGTTTGTACAGTATATAATAATATTAATAGTAGATATATTAATGGATATAGATCAGGTTTTATATCAACTGACTGTTCACAAGGTAAATATAATAGAGTTAGTACAGTATATGATAATATCAATGTTAGATATATTAATGGATATAGACCAGGTTTTATATCATCTGAATGTACACAAGGTAAATATAATAGAGTTTGTACAGTTTATAATAATATTAATGGTAGATATTTAAATTGATGTAGTTCAGGTTTTATATTGTCATTGTCATTCTTGTAATATTTAGAAACTTGTGATATATTAACTAATACAAACTTAATATTTCTAGAGTGTGATGATGTATTCTATGGTGTAAACTGTAGTAAGAAATGTTCAGAGAGAAATTGTATAAATGACAGTACGGACTGTAGTAAAGTAGATGGTAGCTGTAATGGTGACTGTCTGAATGGTTTTAGTGGTGTAGATTGTAGAGGTATAAAATGTAATGGTAGAACCGCAATTAAGTGTCTATAGTTTTTCAATATTGCATGAGGGGCTTGGCGTGGGGATACCAATAGTGTGCGTACGCCAAGACCCGAGTGCAATATTGAAAACCACAGACACGTGTGCGGTACTACTTATACTACATACTATATGAAAATGTATTTCTAAATTTGACCTAATTTGACGTATTCTATTTATAACTTCTATGTGTATGGCCTACTTCGCTATTGGATTCCCCCTGGAATGTTATATTAAAAACATAAGATGACGTCATAGGGAGTTCCCTCTAACCTACTCGGCTCAACTTGTACATGTGACTTGATTTGGTTGCATTGTTGTCAAAAAGGGATTAAAGACATTGTCAGTGGAAATTATAGCCCATGGGTACCGTCTTCAAAATATGGTTTAATGGTAATTTGTTGTCATTTGAGTTATTTTAAGTTGACACTGCAGCTCGGAAATCTCTAAACGACATGGCTTTTGAAAACAAAAATTGCGACTCAATCATTCGAGTCCGTAGAAAAAAGTAGTTCGACCGTATTCACATATTTGTAATATGGATTCAATTATTACATGGGATTACACATGTATGTAATAAAATTGTAAAATTTCTAAAACTTTATTTCAAGAATATGTTTTGTTCATTTCTAGAATTTGGGCACAAATTAATATTCTGTTAATAATCTTACAAAGTAGGAAAATATATATAAAATATATTTTAAGTTCATTTCTTTTCAAGAATAATTTATAATAATAATACCTTGTTATATTTAGGAAGTTGTGATATATTAATTTTATTAAGCAACGAACTCGATATTTCTAGAGTGTGATGATGGATTCTATGGTGTAAACTGTAATAAGAAATGTTCAGAGAGAAATTGTATAAAGAACAGTACAGACTGTAGTAAAGTTGATGGTAGCTGTAATGGTGATTGTCTGGATGGTTATAGTGGTATAGATTGTAGACTTTTTAGTTCATCTTCTAATCCTATTAATGGTAAATAAAGTTTCCGCTATGAATAGATAAATATCGTTGTTTTAAGAGCAGGAGTCCCTTTTGTACCTTTAATGTGTGCACGGTTTTGTTAAGACTGGACCTTCCTAGATTGTGAAAAGAAAAATAGCAAACCGATTTTGTTATAAAACCAAATGATTTGCAGTTTCAGTTGTCTGCATCTGATTGACATTCATAAAAGCAGCCAGTGTGATTCGATATTTTAGACATTAGAGATTTATTTGATTGCAGGAACATGTAATGCAAATGTACTTGTGTATTTTTATACGCCCATGTGAATATGTGGACCTACATTGTCGACACCCTGTCCGTCGGTCTGTCAACATTTGTTGTGAGTACAATAGAAGCTACAATTTTCAATGGATTTTGATGAAACTTTGTGTGAGCATTGAAATTGACAAGACGTCGGAAAAGTTGAATTTGACAATTTTTCGATGAACGGTGTTTGAGTTATTGGCCCTGGCTCTATATTTGTTATGTACGGTGGCTGGTATACGCCACCAAATTTACAATATGCATTTTTTTATGTGGTAGTGATTTTGACTTTTGTATTTTAAACTTGACTTTTCACCTGGGTGAAAATTCATTCTACCTGGGTGAAAAGTCCAGACTTAAACATCACATTTTTCGACTTTTCACCGGGGTGAAAATACTTTAACCTGGGTGAAAAGTCTCGACTTAAACATCAAATTTTTCGACTTTTCACCCAGGTGGAAGGTATTTTCACCCAGGTGAAAAGTCAAGTTTATAATACAAAAGTCAAAATCACTACCACATAAAAATAAGCTTATTTTAAATTATGTGGCGTATAACAGCCACCGTAGTTATGGGTGTTATGGAAGCTATAATTTTCAATTTGGATGAACATTGGTAAGCATTTGAATAAATAAGATGGCGGTCAAATTATTTTTTTTACTATCTTACTATTCTTGTCATAACTATCACTTTCTCTTTGCAGAACCTGCCATAATTATAGGAGTTGTTTTCGGGATAATCATCATTTTAATGGCAGCAATATTTGTAGGAATGTATATGTACATTAGAAAAAGGTAAACTTTTTGCCTAACAAGACAACTTTGATTTTCCTTTAGTTAATTTTCCATTAAATGTGTAGTAGCATACCACAGTCACCAGCTTATAAAGTGAAGGACTACATTTCACAATTCATCGACCTGTTCATGCGGACTTTCTAGCAATATCGAGTATTAACTTTGAATTTGTTGAAACAAGGTTACTCGACACACAAACTGCATATGTTCCTTGAATAGTACAATAAATCATGCATTTTGATGTGTTTGTATCTCATTATTTTGTCCATCACGGATTTAGCCGGTGTCGTGCACTTCTCTTTGGAGGTGGTTCTACTCTTTTTCAACTATTTCTCCCGATTTGGCCATGTTTTGGACTCTGAACTCTGAATAGCTGAAGGTTATGTACATCACTTATTATGTTTCAGAATATCATCCAGATCTTCAAGTACTAAAGGTACATCAGTTGTACACGATGCCATTACTCATTCAAACAATGTCAACGCTGGTAGGTCTGCAGGTCACAATTATATCAATGTTACAGTAGAGAATGAACAGTCAAATGATAACCATTATAATACATTAGAACCTGCTTATGTGAATGAAAACCCATATACACAGATTGAGTAATAATGTGGTTTCTGCCATAAGTTTACATTTAATTTATTCAAGAATAAATATGGTAGTATTCTTTAAAGAATATATGTTTGAAGAGTTGAAAGGCTTAGAATATAAAGTACAAATGAAACTAGTTAACAGAACCCATATTTGTATATGTTGTATTCAATGGCTGTTGCAGATATATATATAGCTATTACCATCTATAACCGATATTGATTTTATAAGATAGTTATAAAGAATTTAACTGTAATTGTGTAAATAAATATGATTATTATTTTGCATATCATGCGAATATCATCATTTTTCAATCGGCCATTGTGGCTCCGTGGGTTTTTTTTTTTTTATCAAACCCAGCATGCTGAATGCACATTCAGGTTTTCTCAAAACAATTTGTAAGAGACGCCAGGTTTTAGTAAAGACCATTTGTATTGGTTTCAAATAACCATAAATTCTATCACCGAATTGCAATTTTCAGCAGCATGTTTTCTACGGTCAAGCATACGTTTTATCTATTCTTTAAGAGTTGATAGCCATTTTTGTTAATAAATTATATGCCTAAATTCATTATAATGTACCTTCTTTTCAAATTTAATTATGAATTCGTGTCTTTGCCCAGAATATCCTATCCAATAATTGTAAGTTTTTAACTGAAATCGACGCCCACTGCAAATTCTTTTTACGCGTTATCAATTTGTTGTATTACTACATGTAGTTGTTTTGTCATGTCAATAACACGAATAGGAAGGACATTGATGTTATGACGGCATCTTCAGTATAGTCAATGCATTTCCCATTTTGTCGAAAATCCCTGTATCCAGTGTGCCTGTGAGTGAAGCTTTAGTGGATTGAAAGTAGATAAAAAATTATCTGAGATTTAAAATGGCTGAAGACAGACCCTCAAAATTGCCTTTAATAAATATAGAAAGTAATTATTGTCAAAAATGTTAAATTCGAAAAAAGTTATTCAGACACTTGCAATGATAAAAAAAAGAGAAAGCAATTTACGACTTAAGTTGATAATCAAAACTAATATTTAAACACCCACACACACAAAATAAGATAAAAAAATGAAAAAATCCAATGAAGTCAATAAAACAATAATAAAATCCTTACAAACATCCATAAGATGAAAATCTCATCCCGAATCGGGTGTCAAGTAGGTAATTCACATCCCTTAAATTAAACTAAATAATTTGAACATTCTACTTGGGGTTGTATTGTGTCATAGAAAGAGTGGAAATACTGTTGAAATTGTTTCTGGGGTTTCAAGATTTCTTGGCATTTTTATTTTGACAGAAGCTTTGCGTAAATTGGGACGCATTTTTTCAAAAATTTCAAAAGTTTTAAGGGTTATTTGGTTCAGTATGTAATGTATTTATATACGATATAAAGATTTTTTTGAATCAACCCTTGTTTGATAATTCCAATATTAAGATTTTATTTTTCAAAATCTTCATTGAATCTGGAACAATTAAGATATCTGATATAATAAGTTAACATAGACCGGGTTTGCTCACTTTAAAGACGTTTCTGAAATGTGTTATGATATCGTTTTGAATTACTCGGTATAATTGATATAAATTTTGATATAGATATCTGCTACCTTTTTAATCAACCATTTTAATCATAAGAGTAATATAAGAATATAATCTCTATTTGTCTGACAATTCAAACAGATATTAAAGGTACGAAACTCTGTTTGTTCTGAAGCCATGTAATCGGGATTTTTCGTTGATTTCCATGAATAGTAACAAAAAAAAAAGATTTTGTTCCTTTATTGATGGCAGAGGTCTTGACAGCTATACAAATCTTCCCAAGATACCTGAATGATGTATTCTGTATTTTTGATATTTTCCGTGGATAGATCGTCCAATATTTCAACTCAGAGGTCTTTGTGGACATGCAAAACATCCCTAAAATACCCAAATGAAGTTATCGAGATTGTTTTATACTTTTCATGATGTGTTATAACGAGCTCGACATAAAACTCCATTCATTGCATTTCAAACAATATCTTTGACTCTCAATAATTCCTTGGTTATACAAGTTTTTCATCTGGTCCTCTTTGACACTTCAATTCGGGTACACATTACGGATAAATTGTTTTTTTCTTCAGACCACATTATTGTCGAAATTCCTTCCCTTTGACCACAACGATTGACCCATTCATTTGCTAAGATGATAAGAATGAATGTAAAACAAAATAAGTACAATATAAAAAAAGGCAGGCCCATTCATTCATTATTTCAGACATGCGGTTGGAGTTCTCAATCTCATTTCAGTTGGAGAGAACGAGATTGTCAAGGCAAGGAACATTACGAGAAACAGCTTTACGGAAGGCAAGCCTATACAATTATATATGAAACGGGCAAACTTATAATCATGTATATATATATATATATTTTCATATATCTGCTTTAGACGATAAGTTGAGATTCTTCGATATTGTTACGGGAATTGATCTCCCTTGTTTGCAGTATTGATTATCCATGTACATGTACACCATCTTCGGACTAACATCGGAAGGTTTCGGTCTTCTACGACGCATAATATCAGAACGAGACCAAAAGCATGAAGTAACTTGTTATGGATGCACGTACGCGCTCAACCAATCAACCACGCGTGCAGATTAACACAACAGACTCTGGAGGACCCACTGATGTACAACGAATTTATGTAACCTTATTTGTATCTAAAATCTTAATCATTTACCACAAACTAAACCCACTGAAGAGTATTCAAAATCTGCTGTATAGCAGTTTCGCTATATTAATATTACATATAGAACCAAGACTGGTCCGGGTTTGCCCCATAATCCCACCCCTCCCACTATATAATTTCATTTCACCGTTTTCAATATTCCAGGTTTCGTGTTAAATGGAAAAATATATCTTGTATAGGCGAAATACGTCTTTGGCAACATTTGAGATAGTGGTCTGAATTTTATAAAAATAATAATGATTAAATTTAGTTTAGAACAAAAACACATTTGTTAGTTGTAACAAACAATGTTATACATTGTTATAACTCTCATACATTGAATTCGGTCAAATTTAAAGGGATAATTGGTCTTAGAATGAACATAAAATTTCAAAATTTTAAACTTGGCCACTAGGAGCTCTATTCATCAGTAAATATACCTGCTGCCATAAATAAAATAAAAAATACTATCCGAAAAAAAGCAAGTAGTTATCTACGATTATGCATTTGATTACTGAAAAACGCTTAATAAATTAAATAGTTTATTTTTGACACCAGGTAAGGTCATTGATGATTATAAACTTATATTAACCATTCTTTAGAAATAAAATATTATGTTCATGCTAAGACGCAGTATCCCTTTAATGATATACAATATTCAAAATAATGTTGCACTATTTTTAATTTTACAAGACCAAAGTTATTGGTTAAAACACAACTAAAAAGGATATATTATCCCTTTAAACCATCTTAAATACGAATCAACAAATCAAGTTAGATAGCAGTTTTATAAACTTATTTATCCATTCCACTGGGCCTTTAAGAAGCCAATGGAAATTTTGATCAGCTGATGGGGCCAGATGACCTAATTCAATGTAAAGTCAATGGCGAAATATACATGTTACGACCTAGATTGGACTTAAAAAGAAAAAAAAAAAAAAAATGCCAGAGAGTTGTGCTTTGCAGGGTGGTTAGCTGAATATTGGATCCAGAATGCTGTATCACTATTGGTTCCAGAGGGGCAGCCCCCCAAAGTTTGGTAAATTTTCAACTTTTTGACGCAGCTTTTTGCCTCTAGTTTTTCGCCAAAATGCAGGAAACAGGTTTGAATCGAATTTCCGGTATTCCTCGGTCCCCCCAAATCGATTTGAGTCAAAAAAGACAAAAATAATTTTTGGTCCAAAATTGAAAATTTTCCTTATCAAATCGATCAAAAAATTGCCGTTTTTTGAGTGTTTTTGGCTTTTTCAGGCCTTACTAAAACCGTCACTGTGGACAAACCAAAGGTGCCAGAGAGTTGTGCTTTGCAGGGTGGTTAGCTGAATATTGGATCTACATGGCGCAGTAAACCAGAATGCTGTATCACTATTGGTTCCAGAGGGGCAGCCCCCCAAAGTTTGGTAAATTTTCAACTTTTTGACGCAGCTTTTTGCCTCTAGTTTTTCGCCAAAATGCAGGAAACAGGTTTGAATCGAATTTCCGGTATTCCTCGGTCCCCCCAAATCGATTTGAGTCAAAAAAGACAAAAATAATTTTTGGTCCAAAATTGAAAATTTTCCTTATCAAATCGATCAAAAAATTGCCGTTTTTTTGAGTGTTTTTGGCTTTTTCAGGCCTTACTAAAACCGTCACTGTGGACAAACCAAAGGTGCCAGAGAGTTGTGCTTTGCAGGGTGGTTAGCTGAATATTGGATCTACATGGCGCAGTAAACCAGAATGCTGTATCACTATTGGTTCCAGAGGGGCAGCCCCCCAAAGTTTGGTAAATTTTCAACTTTTTGACGCAGCTTTTTGCCTCTAGTTTTTCGCCAAAATGCAGGAAACAGGTTTGAATCGAATTTCCGGTATTCCTCGGTCCCCCCAAATCGATTTGAGTCAAAAAAGACAAAAATAATTTTTGGTCCAAAATTGAAAATTTTCCTTATCAAATCGATCAAAAAATTGCCGTTTTTTGAGTGTTTTTGGCTTTTTCAGGCCTTACTAAAACCGTCACTGTGGACAAACCAAAGGTGCCAGAGAGTTGTGCTTTGCAGGGTGGTTAGCTGAATATTGGATCTACATGGCGCAGTAAACCAGAATGCTGTATCACTATTGGTTCCAGAGGGGCAGCCCCCCAAAGTTTGGTAAATTTTCAACTTTTTGACGCAGCTTTTTGCCTCTAGTTTTTCGCCAAAATGCAGGAAACAGGTTTGAATCGAATTTCCGGTATTCCTCGGTCCCCCCAAATCGATTTGAGTCAAAAAAGACAAAAATAATTTTTGGTCCAAAATTGAAAATTTTCCTTATCAAATCGATCAAAAAAATTGCCGTTTTTTGAGTGTTTTTGGCTTTTTCAGGCCTTACTAAAACCGTCACTGTGGACAAACCAAAGGTGCCAGAGAGTTGTGCTTTGCAGGGTGGTTAGCTGAATATTGGATCTACATGGCGCAGTAAACCAGAATGCTGTATCACTATTGGTTCCAGAGGGGCAGCCCCCCAAAGTTTGGTAAATTTTCAACTTTTTGACGCAGCTTTTTGCCTCTAGTTTTTCGCCAAAATGCAGGAAACAGGTTTGAATCGAATTTCCGGTATTCCTCGGTCCCCCCAAATCGATTTGAGTCAAAAAAGACAAAAATAATTTTTGGTCCAAAATTGAAAATTTTCCTTATCAAATCGATCAAAAAATTGCCGTTTTTTGAGTGTTTTTGGCTTTTTCAGGCCTTACTAAAACCGTCACTGTGGACAAACCAAAGGTGCCAGAGAGTTGTGCTTTGCAGGGTGGTTAGCTGAATATTGGATCTACATGGCGCAGTAAACCAGAATGCTGTATCACTATTGGTTCCAGAGGGGCAGCCCCCCAAAGTTTGGTAAATTTTCAACTTTTTGACGCAGCTTTTTGCCTCTAGTTTTTCGCCAAAATGCAGGAAACAGGTTTGAATCGAATTTCCGGTATTCCTCGGTCCCCCCAAATCGATTTGAGTCAAAAAAGACAAAAATAATTTTTGGTCCAAAATTGAAAATTTTCCTTATCAAATCGATCAAAAAATTGCCGTTTTTTGAGTGTTTTTGGCTTTTTCAGGCCTTACTAAAACCGTCACTGTGGACAAACCAAAGGTGCCAGAGAGTTGTGCTTTGCAGGGTGGTTAGCTGAATATTGGATCTACATGGCGCAGTAAACCAGAATGCTGTATCACTATTGGTTCCAGAGGGGCAGCCCCCCAAAGTTTGGTAAATTTTCAACTTTTTGACGCAGCTTTTTGCCTCTAGTTTTTCGCCAAAATGCAGGAAACAGGTTTGAATCGAATTTCCGGTATTCCTCGGTCCCCCCAAATCGATTTGAGTCAAAAAAGACAAAAATAATTTTTGGTCCAAAATTGAAAATTTTCCTTATCAAATCGATCAAAAAATTGCCGTTTTTTGAGTGTTTTTGGCTTTTTCAGGCCTTACTAAAACCGTCACTGTGGACAAACCAAAGGTGCCAGAGAGTTGTGCTTTGCAGGGTGGTTAGCTGAATATTGGATCTACATGGCGCAGTAAACCAGAATGCTGTATCACTATTGGTTCCAGAGGGGCAGCCCCCCAAAGTTTGGTAAATTTTCAACTTTTTGACGCAGCTTTTTGCCTCTAGTTTTTCGCCAAAATGCAGGAAACAGGTTTGAATCGAATTTCCGGTATTCCTCGGTCCCCCCCAAATCGATTTGAGTCAAAAAAGACAAAAATAATTTTTGGTCCAAAATTGAAAATTTTCCTTATCAAATCGATCAAAAAATTGCCGTTTTTGAGTGTTTTTTGGCTTTTTCAGGCCTTACTAAAACCGTCACTGTGGACAAACCAAAGGTGCCAGAGAGTTGTGCTTTGCAGGGTGGTTAGCTGAATATTGGATCTACATGGCGCAGTAAACCAGAATGCTGTATCACTATTGGTTCCAGAGGGGCAGCCCCCCAAAGTTTGGTAAATTTTCAACTTTTTGACGCAGCTTTTTGCCTCTAGTTTTTCGCCAAAATGCAGGAAACAGGTTTGAATCGAATTTCCGGTATTCCTCGGCCCCCCCAAATCGATTTGAGTCAAAAAAGACAAAAATAATTTTTGGTCCAAAATTGAAAATTTTCCTTATCAAATCGATCAAAAAATTGCCGTTTTTTGAGTGTTTTTGGCTTTTTCAGGCCTTACTAAAACCGTCACTGTGGACAAACCAAAGGTGCCAGAGAGTTGTGCTTTGCAGGGTGGTTAGCTGAATATTGGATCTACATGGCGCAGTAAACCAGAATGCTGTATCACTATTGGTTCCAGAGGGGCAGCCCCCCAAAGTTTGGTAAATTTTCAACTTTTTGACGCAGCTTTTTGCCTCTAGTTTTTCGCCAAAATGCAGGAAACAGGTTTGAATCGAATTTCCGGTATTCCTCGGTCCCCCCAAATCGATTTGAGTCAAAAAAGACAAAAATAATTTTTGGTCCAAAATTGAAAATTTTCCTTATCAAATCGATCAAAAAATTGCCGTTTTTTGAGTGTTTTTGGCTTTTTCAGGCCTTACTAAAACCGTCACTGTGGACAAACCAAAGGTGCCAGAGAGTTGTGCTTTGCAGGGTGGTTAGCTGAATATTGGATCTACATGGCGCAGTAAACCAGAATGCTGTATCACTATTGGTTCCAGAGGGGCAGCCCCCCAAAGTTTGGTAAATTTTCAACTTTTTGACGCAGCTTTTTGCCTCTAGTTTTTCGCCAAAATGCAGGAAACAGGTTTGAATCGAATTTCCGGTATTCCTCGGTCCCCCCAAATCGATTTGAGTCAAAAAAGACAAAAATAATTTTTGGTCCAAAATTGAAAATTTTCCTTATCAAATCGATCAAAAAATTGCCGTTTTTTGAGTGTTTTTGGCTTTTTCAGGCCTTACTAAAACCGTCACTGTGGACAAACCAAAGGTGCCAGAGAGTTGTGCTTTGCAGGGTGGTTAGCTGAATATTGGATCTACATGGCGCAGTAAACCAGAATGCTGTATCACTATTGGTTCCAGAGGGGCAGCCCCCCAAAGTTTGGTAAATTTTCAACTTTTTGACGCAGCTTTTTGCCTCTAGTTTTTCGCCAAAATGCAGGAAACAGGTTTGAATCGAATTTCCGGTATTCCTCGGTCCCCCCAAATCGATTTGAGTCAAAAAAGACAAAAATAATTTTTGGTCCAAAATTGAAAATTTTCCTTATCAAATCGATCAAAAAATTGCCGTTTTTTGAGTGTTTTTGGCTTTTTCAGGCCTTACTAAAACCGTCACTGTGGACAAACCAAAGGTGCCAGAGAGTTGTGCTTTGCAGGGTGGTTAGCTGAATATTGGATCTACATGGCGCAGTAAACCAGAATGCTGTATCACTATTGGTTCCAGAGGGGCAGCCCCCCAAAGTTTGGTAAATTTTCAACTTTTTGACGCAGCTTTTTGCCTCTAGTTTTTCGCCAAAATGCAGGAAACAGGTTTGAATCGAATTTCCGGTATTCCTCGGTCCCCCCAAATCGATTTGAGTCAAAAAAGACAAAAATAATTTTTGGTCCAAAATTGAAAATTTTCCTTATCAAATCGATCAAAAAATTGCCGTTTTTTGAGTGTTTTTGGCTTTTTCAGGCCTTACTAAAACCGTCACTGTGGACAAAGGTGCCAGAGAGTTGTGCTTTGCAGGGTGGTTAGCTGAATATTGGATCTACATGGCGCAGTAAACCAGAATGCTGTATCACTATTGGTTCCAGAGGGGCAGCCCCCCAAAGTTTGGTAAATTTTCAACTTTTTGACGCAGCTTTTTGCCTCTAGTTTTTCGCCAAAATGCAGGAAACAGGTTTGAATCGAATTTCCGGTATTCCTCGGTCCCCCCAAATCGATTTGAGTCAAAAAAGACAAAAATAATTTTTGGTCCAAAATTGAAAATTTTCCTTATCAAATCGATCAAAAAATTGCCGTTTTTTGAGTGTTTTTGGCTTTTTCAGGCCTTACTAAAACCGTCACTGTGGACAAACCAAAGGTGCCAGAGAGTTGTGCTTTGCAGGGTGGTTAGCTGAATATTGGATCTACATGGCGCAGTAAACCAGAATGCTGTATCACTATTGGTTCCAGAGGGGCAGCCCCCCAAAGTTTGGTAAATTTTCAACTTTTTGACGCAGCTTTTTGCCTCTAGTTTTTCGCCAAAATGCAGGAAACAGGTTTGAATCGAATTTCCGGTATTCCTCGGTCCCCCCAAATCGATTTGAGTCAAAAAAGACAAAAATAATTTTTGGTCCAAAATTGAAAATTTTCCTTATCAAATCGATCAAAAAATTGCCGTTTTTTGAGTGTTTTTGGCTTTTTCAGGCCTTACTAAAACCGTCACTGTGGACAAACCAAAGGTGCCAGAGAGTTGTGCTTTGCAGGGTGGTTAGCTGAATATTGGATCTACATGGCGCAGTAAACCAGAATCAATTGTTCCAAGGGGCCCCCCAAAGTGGAATTTCAATTTTTGACACTTTTTGCCCAGTTTTTGCCTCAGGAACGGTAATCGAATCCGGTTTCTCGTCCCCCCAAATCTTTGCAAAAAAGAAAAAAAAGCCAAAATAAATTTTCCTATAAAATCAAAATTTCAAAAAATTGCCGTTTTTTGAGTGTTTTTGGCTTTTTCAGGCCTTACTAAAACCGTCACTGTGGACAAACCAAAGGTGCCAGAGAGTTGTGCTTTGCAGGGTGGTTAGCTGAATATTGGATCTACATGGCGCAGTAAACCAGAATGCTGTATCACTATTGGTTCCAGAGGGGCAGCCCCCCAAAGTTTGGTAAATTTTCAACTTTTTGACGCAGCTTTTTGCCTCTAGTTTTTCGCCAAAATGCAGGAAACAGGTTTGAATCGAATTTCCGGTATTCCTCGGTCCCCCCAAATCGATTTGAGTCAAAAAAGACAAAAATAATTTTTGGTCCAAAATTGAAAATTTTCCTTATCAAATCGATCAAAAAATTGCCGTTTTTTGAGTGTTTTTGGCTTTTTCAGGCCTTACTAAAACCGTCACTGTGGACAAACCAAAGGTGCCAGAGAGTTGTGCTTTGCAGGGTGGTTAGCTGAATATTGGATCTACATGGCGCAGTAAACCAATCTTTTTGGTCCAAGGTAGCCAAATTTTCAACTTTTTGACGCAGTTTTTGCCTAGTTTTTCGCCAAAATGCAGGAAACAGGTTTGAATCGAATTTCCGGTATTCCTCGGTCCCCCCAAATCGATTTGAGTCAAAAAAGACAAAAATAATTTTTGGTCCAAAATTGAAAATTTTCCTTATCAAATCGATCAAAAAATTGCCGTTTTTTGAGTGTTTTTGGCTTTTTCAGGCCTTATAAAACCGTCACTGTGGACAAACCAAAGGTGCCAGAGAGTTGTGTTTCAGGGTGGTTAGCTGAATATTGGATCTACATGGCGCAGTAAACCAGAATGCTGTATCACTATTGGTTCCAGAGGGGCAGCCCCCCAAAGTTTGGTAAATTTTCAACTTTTTGACGCAGCTTTTTGCCTCTAGTTTTTCGCCAAAATGCAGAAAAGGTTTGAATCGAATTTCCGGTATTCCTCGGTCCCCCCAAATCGATTTGAGTCAAAAAAGACAAAAATAATTTTTGGTCCAAAATTGAAAATTTTCCTTATCAAATCGATCAAAAAATTGCCGTTTTTTGAGTGTTTTTGGCTTTTTCAGGCCTTACTAAAACCGTCACTGTGGACAAACCAAAGGTGCCAGAGAGTTGTGCTTTGCAGGGTGGTTAGCTGAATATTGGATCTACATGGCGCAGTAAACCAGAATGCTGTATCACTATTGGTTCCAGAGGGAACCAAAGGTGCCAGAGAGTTGTGCTTTGCAGGGTGGTTAGCTGAATATTGGATCCAGAATGCTGTATCACTATTGGTTCCAGAGGGGCAGCCCCCCAAAGTTTGGTAAATTTTCAACTTTTTGACGCAGCTTTTTGCCTCTAGTTTTTCGCCAAAATGCAGGAAACAGGTTTGAATCGAATTTCCGGTATTCCTCGGTCCCCCCAAATCGATTTGAGTCAAAAAGACAAAAATAATTTTTGGTCCAAAATTGAAAATTTTCCTTATCAAATCGATCAAAAAATTGCCGTTTTTTGAGTGTTTTTGGCTTTTTCAGGCCTTACTAAAACCGTCACTGTGGACAAACCAAAGGTGCCAGAGAGTTGTGCTTTGCAGGGTGGTTAGCTGAATATTGGATCTACATGGCGCAGTAAACCAGAATGCTGTATCACTATTGGTTCCAGAGGGGCAGCCCCCCAAAGTTTGGTAAATTTTCAACTTTTTGACGCAGCTTTTTGCCTCTAGTTTTCGCCAAATGCAGGAAACAGGTTTGAATCGAATTTCCGGTATTCCTCGGTCCCCCCAAATCGATTTGAGTCAAAAAAGACAAAAATAATTTTTGGTCCAAAATTGAAATTTTCCTTATCAAATCGATCAAAAAATTGCCGTTTTTTGAGTGTTTTTGGCTTTTTCAGGCCTTACTAAAACCGTCACTGTGGACAAACCAAAGGTGCCAGAGAGTTGTGCTTTGCAGGGTGGTTAGCTGAATATTGGATCTACATGGCGCAGTAAACCAGAATGCTGTATCACTATTGGTTCCAGAGGGGCAGCCCCCCAAAGTTTGGTAAATTTTCAACTTTTTGACGCAGCTTTTTGCCTCTAGTTTTTCGCCAAAATGCAGGAAACAGGTTTGAATCGAATTTCCGGTATTCCTCGGTCCCCCCAAATCGATTTGAGTAAAAAAAGAAAAAATAATTTTTGGTCCAAAATTGAAAATTTTCCTTATCAAATCGATCAAAAAATTGCCGTTTTTTGAGTGTTTTTGGTTTCCCCCCCCCCCCCCCCCCAAGTTTGGTAAATTTTCAATTTTCCACTTTTTGCCTCAGTTTTTCCCAAAATGCAGAAACAGGTTGAATCAAATTTCGTATTCCCGGTCCCCCTCGATTGAGTCAAAAAAGACAAAAAAGGCCAAAATAAAATTTTCCAAAATCGAAAAAATTCCTTTTTTGAGTGTTTTTGGCTTTTTGGCTTACTAAAACCGTACTAAAACCAAAGGTGCCAGAGGTGGTTTGAGGGTGGTTAGCTGAATATTGGCTACATGGGAGAAACAGGCGCATATTCCAGAGGGGCAGCCCCAATTGGTAAATTTTCAACTTTTTGACGCAGCTTTTTGCCTCTAGTTTTTGCCAAAATGCAAAACAGGGAACGAATTTCGTATTCCCGGTAATCGTTGGTCAAAAAAGACAAATATTTGGTCCAAAATGAAAATTTTTTATCAAAATCAAAAAATTGCCTTTTTTGAGTGTTTTTGGCTTTTTGGCTTACTAAAACCGTACTAAAACCAAAGGGCCAGAGAGGTGCTTGCAGGGTGTTGTGATTTGCATGGCGGTAAACCAGAATGCTGTATCACTATTGGTTCCAGAGGGGCAGCCCCCAAAGTTGGTAAATTTTCAACTTTTTGACGCAGCTTTTTGCCTCAGTTTTTCCCAAAATCGAAACAGGTAATAAATTTCGATTCCCGGTCCCCCTCTTGGTCAAAAAAATAATTTGGTCCAAAATAAAATTTTCTTTCAAATGAAAAAAATTCCTTTTTTGATTTTTGGCTTTTTAGGCTTTAACCTCGTGACAAAAAGGTCCGGATGCTTTGCAGGGGTTGTGATTTGGAGTGTGCGATACATCTGCATATCCAGAAGGACCCAATTGGTTAAGGGCACCTTTGGATTTTTCACTTTTTGCAGCTTTTCCAGTTTTTCGAAAATCGGAAACGGTTACATTTCGATTTGGTCCCAAAATTTAATAAAAAAAAAAATTTTTGTCAAAATAAAATTTTCCTTTATGATAATTGCCTTTTTAGGTTTTTGCTTTTTCGGCCTACAAACGTCCGGGCAACCAAGGTGGAGTTGTTTGAGTGTTGCGAATAGACAATGCGCATAAACCAGAAGCGCCATGGTTGGGGACCCAAATTTGGAAATTTTCACTTTTTGCAGCTTTTCCAGTTTTTCGAAAATCGGAAACGGTTACAATTCATTGTCCCCAAACAGATTTTTTAAAAAAAATAAATTTTTGTCAAATTGAATTTTTTTTTTTGATCAAAAATTGCCGTTTGGTTTGCTTTCAGGCCTACAAACGTCCGGAAAACCAAAGAGGGTTGTGTTTGAGTGTTAGCAATATGAAATGGCATATTAGGTGCTGCCATGGTTCGAAGTTCACCTTTGAAATTTTACTTTTAGGCTTTTTGCCTTAGTTTTTCGCCAAAATGCAGAAACAGGTTTAATCGAATTTCCGGTTCCTGGTCCCCCCAAATCGATTGGAGTCCAAAAAGACAAAAATAATTTTTGGTCCAAAATTGAAAATTTTCCTTATCAAATCGATCAAAAAATGGCCGTTTTTGAGTGTTTTGGCTTTTCAGGCCTTTGCGAAAACCGTCACTGTGGACAAACCAATGGTGCCAGAGAGTTGTGCTTTTCAGGGTAATTAGCTGAATAGTGGTTCCTCATGGCACAGTAAACCAGAATGCTGTATCTCTATTGGTTCCAGAGGGGCAGTCCCCCAAAGTTTGGTAAATTTTCGACTTTTTGACGCAGTTTTTCGCCTCTAGTTTTTCGCCAAAATGCAGGAAACAAGTTTGAATCGAATTTCCGGTGTCCCTCGGTCCCCCCAAATCGATTGGAGTCCAAAAAGACAAAAATAATTTTTGGTCCAAAATTGAAAATTTTCCATATCAAATCGATCAAAAAAATGGCCGTTTTTTGAGTGTTTTTTTCTTTTTCAGGCCTTTACGAAAACCGTCACTGTGGACAAACCAATGGTGCCAGAGAGTTGTGCTTTTCAGGGTAATTAGCTGAATAGTGGTTCTACATGGCACAGTAAACCGGAATGCTGTATCGCTACTGGTTCCAGAGGGGCAGTCCCCCAAAGTTTGGTAAATTTTCGACTTTTTGACGCAGTTTATCGCCTCTAGTTTTTCGCCAAAATGGGTTGGTTTCAAAAGCCTACCGCCAACCGCTGCCAAACGGCCTACCGGAAGGAAAATAATGCGCCAAAATAGATATTGTTAAATTTAAGGATCGTAGATTTTCATATAATAAAACGAAATTATTCAATTTGACGGAACTTTTGTTGACGTCAAAATTATGGAATCAAAATTATTTTAAACCGTAAAAGTACCCTTAAATCTTTTTTAAATGATCACGACAGGAAGGTCGTTTGTTTCAGAGTTACTTCCCTTAATTTATTTATTTAACGTCGTCGGCATCATGGATGATCAACACTTCCAGCTCTTGGAAAAATCAGGTTTCCAGATACAGAACATTTAGGCCTAAAACAAAAGACGGAACTGATGCCGATGGGATAAGATCGCATCATGATGATGATACGTAAACTCAAAATAATTTTTCAATCTTTCTAACATCAGAATACTTAGGATTACCATGTTTGTAATAAGTTTGCCTCATGACATGACAATCACCAATATCTTCACAATGTTTGGTCAAATCTTTAGCCGCAACTTTTTCAATCAACCAGTCATCATCACGATGCGATCTTATCCCATCGGCATCAGTTCCATCTTTTTCTTTAGGCCTAAATGTTCTGTATCTGGAAACCTGATTTTTCCAAGTGCTGGAAGTGTGCTTCCAGTCTTCGTGAAGCGTTTTATCAACTAAATATACTGCTGATTTGGTTAGATTAACAGGAGGAGCATTCGCAGAATTATTATAGTCTACGTCAAGGATTAACTTTAAAAAAATTCTAAAATGTAGAAGAAAGATCCCCTGGGGTTGTTGATCATCCATGATGCCGACGACGTTAAATAAATAAATTAAGGGAAGTAACTCTGAAACAAACGACCTTCCTGTCGTGATCATTTAAAAAAGTTTTAAAGGGTTACTAGGGTTAATTGTGTTCCGGGAAAGCCCCCAAATTAGATAATTGCTTTTTTGGAAATGGGATTGTCCCCCAGTTCCCTATGAAGAAAAACTCGCTAACCCACGAGCAAAATTTTACTTTTCGTTTCATTTTTAAAATAATTTTGATTCCATAATTTTGACGTCAACAAAAGTTTCGTCAAATTGAATAGTTTCGTTTTATTGTATGAAATCTACGATCCTTAAATTTAACAATATCTATTTTGGCGCATTTTTTTCCTTCCGGTAAGCCGGTTGGCAGCGGTTGGCGGTAGGCTTTTGAAACCCACCCCGCCAAAATGCAGGAAACAAGTTTGAATCGAATTTCTGGTGTCCCTCGGTCCCCCCCAAATCGATTGGAGTCCAAAAAAACAAAAATAATTTTTAATGTTACATGTGCCGAAAAAAAGTTTGTCCTCCTATTTTAGGGACTCATTGTCGCTTACCTAATAAAGGTATAGCGTACTTTTGGTATCAAATGAAAGTGTAGACGTTGGTCTATCTACCCATTGCATTTTGAAAACTCACAGTGATGTTATATGGCCTGTGTATAGCGCCAAAGTAGGGCAAAAAGACGTTTTTTCGACTTTTTCAAGTATGTCCTTTGACCTCTAAATAATGAACATATGACCTTGAACTTTCATATCCTGTAACTTTAATATGATCTTTATCGATCCAAATCATGACCTTTAAATTTTAATCGACCTTGACCTTGAACCCGATACCACCTAATAAGAGACCTGGAAAGCGTGACCCTGGCCTTAAAAATCAAGGTCAACTGTGAGGGCGATTTATAAATTGAACAAAGATACACGTTAGAGCAAATTCTTCATAAACCTTGACCTTTTGACCTGTGTGGCCTATCTTCCTATCAACTTCACATGTCAAGAGGTGACCTTGGTCTAAGTTTCAAGGTCATAACGTTAGATTGTTGAACTCAATTAGGAGGTCACATAACAGTTGACCCATTGACCCTAGGTCAATCAGGGTCCAGGGGATTAGACTTTCATTCAAGTGTATAACTTGTCAGATGTGCCCTAGGTTCGGCACATCTAACATGTCATACACTTGAATGAAAGTCTAATCCTCTGACCCTTTATTGACCTAGGGTCAATAATGCCAGTCAGGGGTGACCCTGATCCAAGCTTCGAGGTCATGCAATTAGATTGTTGAACTCACTTTGGGGGTCACATAACACTTGACCCCATGACCCTAGGTTAATTAAGAGTCAAGGGATTAGACTTTCATTCAAGTGTAGTACATATCAGATGTGCCTTAGTTTCGGCACATCTCACATGTACTTCACTTGAATGAAAGTCTAATCCCCTTACCCCTAATTGACCTACGTTTATGGGGTCAAGTTTTACATGACCCCTAAATGAGCCTTCAAATCTAACGCGATAAGCTTGACCTTCTGACCTTTGATCTTACTATCAACAACAATAATGTCAGTGAGGAGTGACTTGGTCAAAGGTTCAAGGTCATGATGTCATGACATTAGATTGTTGAATTCAGGGGATTAGGCTTTCGTTTGTGTATGCTATGTCAAATGGGCCGAAGCAAGGGCATATTTTTGATAGTGGGCTGTAAATTCGGTCAACAGAAAAACTGATTGAAAGTCGGATTTTCGTTATTGCCATGGAAGCTTTAGTTCTTCAAATTTGGATATGGGCAGAAAAAGTCCCCATTTTCTTTTTGGTCGCTAAGGCCGTGTTTTAAATAAAAAGTGTGGCAACGGGGCATTTGCATTCATTTTAGGGATTTTGGACTTGCGGGAATAGATAGACGAGTTTATGTTGCTTAATCATGTGTAGTTGAAAGTTTGCCTTAAAGGGCAAAAACCATTCTTTTTCAATTTTGCTTTTTTGCAAATTCCAGAAATTGCAAAGATGGCAAGGTACAAGATGCTCAGATCGATAGAACATTGAAAATTGAGTTTGTCTGCAAAGTTTCAAGTCAATCATAGCATATTTAGTCTTGTGGCAAAAAAGTCAATACACCTGAGTATTGGACTTAAATAAAAAAAATGAGAGGAAAAAATCAACCGATTTGAACCAAAATTGGTTTGTTGAAAAGAGAATTATAAAATATATTTGCACAGTAATTTTCAGCCTGATCCAAGCATTAGAAGTGAGTGAAATTAGCAAAAAGGAAATATCTATTATATAGGACAGACATGCTGTGAACTTGTGAAGCCCATGTGAAGAGTGAAAGGGTGAAGGTTGAAAGCTGAAATTTGGTATGTGAGATGACAGCTATAAGACAGATTTGCATGTCAAATTTCAAGTGAATTGGATGAAAATTGTAGACATGAGGCTGAAAAGACTGTGTATTTGCAACAAAAGACAAAAGCCTACTTTGAACTTGTGAAGCTCAAGTGAAGAGTGAAGGAGTAAAGGTAGAATGCTGAAAGTTGGTATGTGAGAAGAGAGCAATACTTGCATGCAAAATTTCAAGTGAATTGGATAAAAATTGTGGAAATGAGGCTGGAAAAGACTGTCCAATGCCAACAGAAAATGCGGAAATTGAAAAACGCGTTTTATTTGACCAATCTTTTTGACTCTTATTTTTACTATAATTGTCTGATGGACTTGAAATTTAGTATGTGAGATGAGAACAATAAGACAGACTTGCATGTCAAATTTCAAGTGAAATGAGGCTGAAAAAGACTGTCCACTGCAAACAGACATTGAAAAAACGCATTTAATTTGACCAATCTTTTCGGATCTTATTTTTACGCTAATTGTCTGATGAACTTGAAACTTGGTACGTAGTTGCGAAATATCATTACGATATATTACTTAAGAGGGCGCTGCCATGGTTGGAACGGGCTTCCTGCAAGTTTCAAACAACAAGTTATTAAAGGAAATTTAAGAGTATTTTTCCTAAATGGGCCTCAAATTAGGGCAATTTGCCCTTTTAAGGTTACAAAACCATATAGCATTTAAAGTTTCTAACTTTATCTTTATTTTCATATCATAACATCATTACATGCCATTCTAAGGGTGGGTTTCAAAAGCCTACCGCCAACCGCTGCCAACCGGCCTACCGGAAGGGAAAAAATGCGCCAAAATAGATACTGTTAAATTTAAGGATCGTAGATTTTCATACAATAAAACGAAACTATTCAATTCATTTTTTTCGTTTCATTTTTAAAATAATTTTGATTCCATAATTTTGACATCAACAAAAGTTCCGTCAAATTGAATAGTTTCGTTTTATTGTATGAAAATCTACGATCCTTAAATTTAACAATATCTATTTTGGCGCATTTTTTTCCTTCCGGTAGGCCGGTTGGCAGCGGTTGGCGGTAGACTTTTGAAACCCACCCCCATTCTAAGTCTAGGATATTGTTCTATTTTAAAATATTTGGAATTGACAAAACAAAAATAAGGGCAAAATTGTTCATGTTTGCCCTATAATTAACGAATTTAGTATGCATAGATAGGGCTGTTCAAGAGCTTTCTAAAATGGGCTTTGGTTTTTGTGTAACTAAAACAGCAAGCGAATGGTAACTGTTTAAGTAGAGTGACTATTAGATTATTTCCATCATAACAAAGAAAATGGCGTCTTTGACCTAGGTCACGCGGCTAAAGCGTAAACTCGGTGAATTTAGAATGTATCGAATTGAAATTAATACAAAATGTGTGTTTTTGAAATCTCTATTTGTAGATTAGTCAATTATTGAAATTGGTTGATTAGTTTTCAAGTAATTAGCAGATTAAATATTAAGGTCTAAGCGTGGTCGTCAGTTATTGATCGGTGGGTGAGTTTTGCCGTATTGCCGAGTTTGCCGAATTTGCAAAATCGTGTCTAACTGCACATGAATCGTTCCAAATGAAGCGAATTTTTTTTATCTAAAACAAATTGCTATTCCTGATTAATAAGGAAGCTTGATTTTGATTTTACAAGTCGTTTTTAGCAGTTTTTGCGCCAAGTTCGGCCATCCGGCAAAACTCACCCACCACTGCACTTAAAACTTGTTGACGTCTCGGTGACTTTCAGAGTACAACATTAAGGTCGAACCAAGGTGGATAGAGACCTGTTTACATCAATCAAGATTGAATCCCTCACAATCGTTTAATGGCCAACTACATGATTAATATAGCAAGAATTAAACTGAAATTTCTATGAAAAACGTGAAAATGTAATGTATTTCTGTTCAATAAATTTCACTTTATTCAGTTGATTAGTTTTTCAGAAATTGATCGTGTCTCTTAAATAAGGTCGTCACTGTCATTGATAACTAAACCTCGGGCAAAGGGGACAGGATATTTTCTAGGCCAAATATTAAAACGTCGACTAATTAACGAATTAAACAACTTGACAAATTGAAATTCTTGTGATAAATGCATTTTCGAATTTTGCTTCCATTGGTGTATTTTCACTAAGAATAGGAGAATTAGTTAATGAGAAATGATCATTTGAAATTGGAGGTCACTGATGTTTGGGTTGATATACACCCACCCTAGTTTGAGTGTCAACTAGAGACAGTCCATTTTGTCAACTCGGCAAAAACTTTTTTTTCAATGAAAAGGACTTTCAAAAGTTTCCTTTGAAGGGAAAATGCATACAAATAGCACAGAAATTTTGAGTCAATGAAAAAACTCGGTAGTTTGGTGTCTGTAATCAAAAGAAGTTCCAACATCGTCAAAACATCCCTTTTTTAGCCAACATGGAATGACCGAAGCATATAAATAGCCAAAATTTTCAAGGATTTCTTCGACTCAGAACCCCATTTCGAACTTCTGAGTCTTTGGTGATTAGATTATACTGGTAGGTAGGTAAATGGCGAGTTAACGTTCGCTTCCAGCAATTGCTGATATCGCAAACTAGGTAGTTGCACTTTGGTGGTCGTTGGTAGTGGATTTAGAATCAATTGGATGATTTAGAAAACTGTTGGTTTGGTGGTGGTTTGAGAAATCGTACGATCTGGTCGGAACGAATGTCATGGCGGTGAAACTCGGCCCTGGATAGTGTGGCGTGAGTGATTCAGTCTTGTACATTCTTCCAAAACTCGTTATGATCATGGTGGTTGTTGTTGGTTGTTGGTTTTGTTTTGTTTGGTTTGGTTTGGTTTGATTATCTGTCTGTGCTTGGAAGAGTTGAAGACCTAAAAGAAAGAAGAAAAGGAGACGTGAGAAAGGAGAGAAGAAGAGAAAAAAAGCTTTCACAAAAAAAAAAAAAAAAATAAGATGTTCTCTTTTGTTTCTGCTATGAAACTTGTTTTGAAAATTGATTATATAAATTTTAAAAGAAACTTAGGTTATCTGTTTAAAACAGATGTGGTAATAAATTGGTAGATGAGTTCCATTATTTTGTACCAGTGGTCCGTGGGTGGAGCCAAAATATTCTGTATGGTGATTGGTATGCCGTTGGTTTCCAGGTAGTCCGTCAATGTCTTACGAGATGGTTTCAATTCGGTGCATTGAATGAGAAGATGCGTCCTGGTGGCAACGTGTCCGCATCGGCATTTAATGGCATTGAACTGATGGTCTCGCATGACATGGTTGGTGCGTAGTCTGGTTACCAGTTTGCAGATGGCTACAGAAGGATGGTTAATTTTGGTTTGGTTTGGTATCTTCGGATCGATCTGGTATCTATCGGTGTTGAGGTTCCTTAGCATGTCGTCCCATTTCTGGTTAGATTATACTTAATCACCTAACCCCTTATACCTAACCCTTCCCCCCCCCCCCCCGTCATATCTCATAGTATCTGAAATATCTAGTATGCCAAAGAAAACTATAACCTGGTGCAAACCTAGGAGGTGCCCTGTCTGCCTTAAGCTAGTGTCAAAACTAGCCAGACACCTCCAGGAGGTGCATAAATATGAGAAACTTAGGGCCCGATGCATGAGTATATCTCATAGTAAAAGCATCGGTTGTTTATGATGCAAGAACAGTGAAAATAGGCTCAAATTAACCTGCTCTTTTCAAAGGTGAAAATACAGTTTACAGAATTAGAACAAAAGTTGTGGCAGTTTGAAGTCGAGAAATCGGGGGTGATTTTGTCTAAAATGCTCCTTCTTTGGCTCAACAAAAAGGTCAAAGCTTAACGACTCCAAAAAGGAGATATTTAATGCAAAAAAACCATAAAAATACAAATATAATTTTCAATTTTAAAGATATTCACAAAATTCTTTCGGTTTCATAAATTTTAAGGCGACTATCAACAAATTCTAGGTAAAAAAAAACAAATTCCGCGCAATTTATGTCGGCCATTTTGTTTCCAAAAGACATAAATTTTGCCCGCGTCAAAAGTTAATGTCACTTTAATCCATAGTTTGACTATATTATTCAGTTTTAAAGTTCCATTCCATTACAATTTGGATGAAGTACCAATTTAAAATTAAAATTTACACAATTTGTTACCATGGTAACCATTTTTAATCAAGATGGCCGCCACTTCATACGCGACGATGCAAATATTTCCAAAAATGAAGTAAAAAAATTTTCATTCACTAAATATGAACTTGTCATATATCATTTTAAAGCTCTTTTTACAGGATTCTAATGATACCAGAATTAACCACATAAAACATAGCAGTCAAATATTATAACCCCTGTAAGATTTACAAAAAAAGCAGTAAATAAATAAATTGAAAAAAAATTGAAAAATTATAAATGTAAGTCCTAAAAGCTAACTTGGTCACAGCAAATTGTCTCCCTTTGACCACACATTGATTTCAACTCACATTTTCCATATTTGATCAAAATTTCAACCTAAAAAGAATACCAATACAAAAAAAAAGGAAAAAATATTTACTAATTCTTTAAAAATATTTAAAATTAAAAAAAAAAATTATTTTTATTATAGACCTTAACTCTGCCTTGGTCACAGTATGGTGGCCTAGAGCTATCAAGTAATATTTTAATAAAAATTGGACAAAAAAATGTTTTGGAATCAGTTTCAAAAGAGATTTGAGAAGTTTTTATTTTTTTTTTTTAAATTAAATTAAATTGAAATTTAAAGTCGTTTATAAAAACGAAAAATTCTTTCAAATTAAAACTATTTTTAAAGATTAAATTAAATTAAATTAAAATCAATTCACTTCAAATTGATTTCAAATTAAAGTCGTTTATAAAAAAGATTCATTTAAAAAAGAAAAATTTATTTAATAATAAAATTTAAATAAAAGTAAAATCATTTTTATACCAGCCTACAGCTATCAAGAAATCGTTAGCCGACAACTATCAATTGAGTCTGGATAAACCCGACTTGTTTCGTTGAACATAGTTATCTCCCTTCCAAATATGGCAGCCTCCACAGGAGATCACCGGTAATAATAAAAAAAAAAAACACACCATGGCTTCCGAGTGGGCTAAATTTAAAAACAGAGTGAAAACAAAAAGAACAAAATCGAAGCAGCCGTCCGGAGAAGAACATATTATCCAGGAAGAATCCCTGGTGGTTCAGAGGTTAAGTGCCGGTGTGTCGGGGAAAGCACAAAAATACACGAGGGTAGGCGCAAGGGAATTCGTTGCTTTTCCCTATACTGAAGTCACAATTGGCAACATAAAAGAAGCATGCAACAAACACTTCTCAGATTCTGTTGGGAGAGGATTTGTGTGTGATATTTTAGCATCAGACCAAGGCCCATCATGTTATGCAGTGAGCCAAATACCGGATTTTAAAGTGATTCATGTACGATTTATTGAAGACGTACCTGTAGTCGTAGACGTAGATAGACCCAGACCTTCAAAGATCGCAAAAATGCATTCTGATCATAGCGGCAGCATCAACTCAATAGGGAGCAGCAATGAAAGTGATAGACCTACCAGTAGGCCTATAGGCACAACAAAAAGTAAATTTATCCCAAAGAGCTTATCAGCTGTGGAAATGATGAAGCTCGGCAAAGTTATAACAAAAACAAAAACATCAAAGCAAATTCAAGTGTCAGAATTTCTAATTGATGGAATGTGCTGGTCTTCACCAATTGTTGTTAATTTTGACATTGCTAGTGAAGCGTTTGGTGAAGGAGGATTTCGTCTGGCCTACAAGGCCAATAGTAATGAACCTAAATTTTGTGAGAAAACTTGGGTCTTGAAGAGATATAATCAAAAAACTGTCAAAGAAATTGGTGAATTAAATCAAACGGTTGAACAGCACACACGTAAGCAGGTCCAGATGCACTGTCTGGCCAGGAATATCACTGGAAAATTGCAAGAAGAATTGAGTGTCCTCGATGGTTTTGGTGAAACATTTAAATATAACAAAATATATCTTGGTTTGATTGAAGAAAACGACTATGTAACCATTGAAGAGTTCATTCCTGGGACTTTTTCAAAATATATTAATAATGATGGTTGTGTATGTGAAGAAAATGAAAAAGAACTTATTGACAAGGCTCAGTGTCTTGTACACTATTCTTTTATAAAATCTGAAAAAGAACTCGCTATTGTTGATATTCAAGGATCTGGGTACTTTCTTTGCGATCCAGAAATAGCATCAAGGACTATTTTCGAACAAGAAGAACATCTTTTTACCACTGGAAATCTGTCAGAATATTCAATCAATAATTTCATAGAAAATCATGTCTGTAATTCATTTTGTAAAATTCTGTGTCTTGATTTGTTATAAGTTTTATTATTCTTGACATATTTGTTAACTGACCATATCTCAGGTAGAGACAAGTTTTTATTTTAATATATGATATCCTTAATGATTTGTTTTTATATGCCCACGTGAAAAAATACATTTGTATGTTTCAATAATCAAAACAACTAGTTAATTAGTATTTTTTAAAACATTGTGCATCTGTCAACTGCTCTTGTGTGTTCAATATTTCTCATATATTAATCAAATCAAACTGTTCTGACTTTAAAAAAAAATTGAAGTTGTCAATTTTGTCTATATATACAATTTTTAATGAAACTTGATATGTATATGTATATATATTTGTTACTGCTTTCAGTGTTTCAAAAGCCTACGTGAGGTGGGTATATTCTATGTTGCCGTCAGCCTGAATCCATCCATCCAGCAAATTTGCTTGTGTACACTCTAGAGACTTGATTGATAATACATTTCTCCTATGTAGACAGTATAAAATTTCAATGACATTTAGGAGTAGGTAGAACATAAATATTAACACTATTTTTTATGGTATAATACTACTTCTAATTGGAATTTTGTTGAAACGTTGTGAATAAATTCCAATTTGAAGTAGTATTATACCATAAAATATCGTGTTAATATATATATATTGACAGTCTTGGTTTAATTCAATATCAATAATAATTGTTTACATCAAATAGTGTTGTATTTTTTTATTTCAGTAAACATTTTAATTATTCAGTAATGGTCTCATTTATTTTTTCCTTCAGAAAAATGAAAGCATCATAACATTCTGCTGGTTCTATTTTGTCAGTTGGGGAATGAAAGCCTCACACTTTTGACGAAACTCTGCATCTAAGTAATCATTTGGCACATTGAGCACACCCGATTGCTTTGATACTTCTTCTAGCTCTTCTTCAGTAAGATTCCACCCTATTAACAGAAATAGGAATCATATTTTATAACATGATGAAACCAAAGTTATGTTTCCTATACAAAGTTGCAGTTCCACATCCCCAAACTATAACCTTTTACTCTTTCTGCCAACCACATCTACAACATTGACATATTTTGCTATCAGTATCACCTATGTCATGTTAGCTATATTTACCACAGCAGCCAATGACAGATAAATCTAAAGAAAATCAGATAAACCTTCCATTATCAATACAGCATATCAAGTTGTTTTTGCCTATATTTTCATGCGTGTATAAAATAATTATTCCTTCTTACCACAATCTTGCATCTCGTAATTCTCTGGAAAATTGTAAATATGGTCAGGAATGCCATTAGGAAGAAATGTGTTCTTTTGTTTCCTTATTCTGTGTGAATTCCACACTACCTCTTTGAAAACATCAAACTCTCTCTGAATTACAGGAATCATTATGAAAGCTAGCAACATTCTGAAAATATAATAATAAATAATTGGCAATTGATATAATTGAGAATTATAAGACACAATAATTTATCAACCAATGTTTAAAATGCTGAAGTTAAAATGATAACAAATCTAGCGACTATAAAATCCAAATTCAAATTTTCTATCAGGCCTTCAAGACTACTGACTGTGAATATAATTATTTTAAAAAAAACATCAGCCCAAGTGTTGTATATTGAACGCAATAAATTGAGAAACTCGGTGAACACTGAACCCTGTTTGGATGTAGTATGGCATCTGAAATAGACCAAACTTACCTATCCTCTATCCTATGATCTGGTTGGTATGCTACATTTTCTTTCAATCGGTATAAATGCTTCTTAAAAAATTTCTCTAACCGTTCGTGCAACTCTTTCCACCATCTTTCTATCTTCAAATGAATATATCAGTATCATTAGTATACACAAACATATAAAAGGGGAACTATCACCTAAAACTATATTTTAACATCAGATAGAGCTTTCCAGTGTACAAATTGATTTTCTTCTGAGACAAATAGCGACATCACAAATCAAGTCTTAAGTTGAATACATGACGTCTTATAAAGCCAAATATGGTCATTTTATCTGAAATTACGCCATATTACCAGAAATGACTTAATTTTTTCAAAGTTTTCGCAATTAATTTGCGAATGAACCTATTGTCTCAATTAGTCCGTTGGAGAGCTAAGAATGAGCTCTATCTGATTTTTAAAGATAATTTTAGGTGATTGTTCCCAATTAAGTATCATTATGATTTGAAAAAATAAATGTTCACAAACTGAAAGAATATATGACCACTTGGGCTAAAAAATGCCAATACTTACATAAATAGAGAGTAGAGGTGTTCTAATGACTTGGAAAAATAGTAGCTTGTCTCACAGGTCCTTAGTTAAGTCATAATTAATCTATTTACGACAATAATTTCCTCTTTAGTACCCTAAATTACCATTTAAAAGAGGAAAACCTTGTTGTAATTCGCTTAATTAAGACTTAACTAAGGACCTCTGAGACAAGCTACTATTTTTCCAAGTCATTAGAACACCTCTACTTTCTATTTATGTAAGTATTAGCATTTTTATTTTCATCAATGAAAAACAAGGGAAGCCATCTTTAAGTGTAATGTAATTTTATGTTAAATAACCATGTGTAAAGTAAATTTATACTAAAGAACCATACCGGAATGAACATTAAGATATCCATTGGTTGCATTTTGCTTTTATCTAATATTGGTCTTTACTATGTTAAAACTTTCATAAAGTATAGACTACCTACTTGATTTGATGTTGATTTGCCATATATAACTGTGTCAGTAGGATCCATTTCTATTTCATGGTGTTGATGTAGAAAAGCATGAATTGTAGCGAGTACTCCAGTTTCCGTACCTCTGTCCATACGTATGTATGTTGGCATCATTTTGGTTTCATACAAATGTTCAAGATACCACAATCCAACCAAATTTGGATCACTGTTGCTAGTCCACACTTTAAGCCACATAAGCTTCCTACTAGCCGTGTCCAAGCAGCCATACACTGCCAAGGGAAATGTGCTGTTCTGGAAGCCCATGAGCTTGTCATGTCCATCTAGTGAATGTACCCAATTTGGACCCTTTGATATAAAAGATTCACGTTTTTTTCTTTTCTTGAAGCCAACAGCTCTTTCCCTTAATCCGGTTTCATCTAAATCAGTCATTACAGAATAAACCAAATCACGCGGAACATTTAGCCGATATTGCTGCCTAATTTTGGTATGCATTGCACGATATCCGAGAAGTCGACCTGGACCATCTATTTCAGTTTTTACTGCCTCCTTTACCGTGTCTATATCAATACTCCTGTCTGTATACGTTATGCCAAACCATCGGAGCCGTCTGTCCAGTGTTGGAATACTCCATTGAAACTGTGAGAAATCCCTCTCTACATAATTCAGAATTTCCTTTCTCTGGTAACCTTTTCTCACATATTCAGACAAACTTTTCTGAAGGTCATTGTCTTGTTTCCACATATTATGAAGTCTAAGCTTTGTTGTACTGATTTAATCCATGGGGGCTGCCATATTGGGAAGGGAAATAACTAGGTTCAACAAAACAAGTCGGGCTTATCCAGACTCAATTGATAGTTGGCTAACGATTTCTTGATAGCTGTAGGCTGGTATAAAAATGATTTTACTTTTTATTTAAATTTTATTATTAAATAAATTTTTCTTTTTTAAATGAATCTTTTTTATAAACGACTTTAATTTGAAATCAATTTGAAGTGAATTGATTTTATTGTAATTTAATTTAATTTTTTAAAATAGTTTTAATTTGAAAGAATTTTTCGTTTTTATAAACGACTTTAAATTTTAATTTAATTTAATTTAAAAAAAAAAAATAAAAACTTCTCAAATCTCTTTTGAAACTGATTCCAAAACATTTTTTTGTCCAATTTTTATTAAAATATTACTTGATAGCTCTAGGCCACCATAGTCACAGTCTAAGTAGCAAATTGGTTCCCTATGATCACAAGGTGAATTAAATTCTCATGCCACACTGTTGTTTAAAACATAAAATTATAAAAAAAATATGAAAAAGTCCTCAAAATTTTGTTAAGTTCAACCAAATTTCTACAAAGTTGACAAAAATAAAATAGATTTTCATTACTTTTCTTTGCTTTTGTGCTTAGCATTTGAGAAATTCCATTTATTCTCATTTCTAGCAACCCAATTTAAGAAACATTCGCTATGATTTTAGACTCTTTATTTATCCTGTTTTAAACGATAGAAAACTTCAAATTTACCGTTATTTTCTATGACTGGGGTTGAAAGTTCAAAATGTGTAGTCGAAGTCTTCCAGACATCTATCATTAACTGCATCACTGTCATTTACGTCATATTGATCAAGCATTATTCGGTGTATCACGTGATACATTAGTGTATCACGTGACACACAAACTGAGTCGGCAAACTTCAAAGGTATCTGATTCTGTACCATCCTACCTATTTTCAAATCAATTTCCGGGAGAACTAGCTGAACGGAATTAATAAAACTAAAAAAAGGAATGTCACTCGATGGACGTAGAAACATTATCCGAGTGAACAAAGTTTTCATCGTACCTGGAAATGTCCGAAAATTTGAGCTTTTCACGCATTTTCGACGCTATTTTAACAAATTTTAATATTTTTTTTTGTTCACTCGAATTTATAATATTCATCCATTTCTCTAATCACCAGTACCTTTTTTGTCAAAATCGATGCAATCAACTATCCCGGAAATAAGTTTAAAAAAAGCTTCCATTTTCGCGAAAAATGGAGTCATTGGCGACAAAATGACCGACGGTCGAAAAATCGACTTCAACTCGAAATTTCTCGCTAACTTGTAGATATAAAAATTATTAATAAACATTGTTGAAAAGCTTATTCAATTTCACATTTACTGATATATAAAATGTCTTGGTATAAAATCGTGGAATTTGGGGAGGAATTGTTGAAGGTAACGATTTCGCCATTTTAGACAAGATTGTGTGACGTCACTGAACACCCTAATAACCATCTAAAAAACTTTCACAAACTCTCGCCTGCGCAAATCAAGCACTTCAAAGAGGAGTTTCGCAAAATGCGAAAGTTTTCTAAAGCAAGAGAAAGTAGAGATGAATCAAGTGAAAAAAAATATGAAAAAAAGTCCTCAAAATTTTGTTAAGTGCTAACCCTAACTATGTCAAAGCTAGGGTTAACAAATTATCTCCCTTTGACCACAGGCTGTAATCAGATTAGAAGTCAACTAAAGAAAATATCCAAATTTTAAAAACTTCACAATTTTTTTTTTTAACTTGTCAAATTATCCTCCACCACCTCTTGACAAGTTCTGTTCAACATTATTTGCCTAATTTAGGTTGATTTTCACTACCGGTATCTGTTTTTCTTTTCAAACCTAAAATTAAAGAAAACAAAGAGTTTAAGTCAGGTCTAACCGAGATCTAGCAATATCACACACCTTTGTGGAACAAATGTAATCGTTACTAATAAAAAATGTTTTCCATGAATGTGGGTTTTCTTGTAAATTACTAGGTAGGCCCAACTAGGCCTATTGTCATTTATGATATTCCAGATTCTTCTATTAAAATATTCACTTACTTTAACAACAACAAAATTAATGTTTAATTATAACTTAACATAAAAATGTTGATTTCCATCACCTGAAATGAATAAGGTAAAAAACATAAATAATATGTCCATATTATTAGCCTAATTATTAGGTCTCAATATTTATACTACACCTAATCATAGGCCCCAATTATTGAATGGTAATGACTCTAGTATCAGAGTAAATCAAGCTAGGCATATGGATTTCTTCAACCAAATTTCTACAAAGTTGACAAAAATAAAATAGATTTTCATTACTTTTCTTTGCTTTTGTGCTTAGCATTTGAGAAATTCCATTTATTCTCATTTCTAGCAACCCAATTTTAGAAACATTCGCTATGATTTTAGACTCTTTATTTATCCTGTTTTAAACGATAGAAAACTTCAAATTTACCTATGAATACAAATCGGTTTAGTCGATTTCCTTCTTCCACTTTTTTCGTAATTATAATTGCATGTTCAGCTGCATATTTCATGAGTTATGGCCCCTTAATTGTCACGATTTACATAATAATCAACTTAACCAAACGTTTATTTCAATACTCTTTATCGATTGATCCAAGCTAGCTATTCACTTAAACTATTAAAATGGAAATTAGCGATTTGATCGAGTTTTACAATATTTCCGTGTGCTCTAACGTACTTTTTGTTACTAATTTCAAGCTATTGATATCTGACCTCGTCTGGCTCTCAGACATTGTTAAAAAATAAGAAACTTATAGAGAGGCAGTCGTTTAAAAATTTAATAGTTGTATAGTGGTGGACAAATTCAAAGACAAGTACCATTAGGTGTTTCGAAGAGAGTAAGCATGGTCTGCTTCAATCGCGATACACGTCACTTCTACGAAACAAAATGGGAATATGATCATTGACATTACTCTGTCACGAGTATAGCTTGAGGCAAGAGCTAGTGCTATTTTGAAACGCAATTTCTATTCTTCCAAAGTAAATATAAATGCGTCAAACCTAGCCTTTGATAATGATATTAATGGTAAAGAAACAGAATGACTGCGAGATAATGACGATTGTCAAGTTATATAAACTCTTTCTTTTACCTTCCCTGTGGTATCAGTAAAGAAGAATGACACATTTTCAAGATTTTGTGTTGACTTTAAAACTAATCTGCTGTGACATTTTAATCTATCAAACGATATCAAATATTAAAAATAAGTTTTGCATCATTGTAGCATTAAATGAAACGTGTTAGGAGATGGAAATTATCTTGGCTTAAGAAATGACATGTGACAGGCATTGGGTTGTGTGGAAAAAGCCATATGTCATAATAGCTAATATCAATCGATCGAATTGAAACACTAGATCAACAAATTATCTTATTTTCTTCACTCGAAATCACGTTTAGGGATTATGGCATCATGCCCTGTAAGGAAATGGGGTTTATCTTTTTGCCTATACCTAGAGCAGCGACTTCCATGCCAAATCGATCTGGAGTCATCAAATTTCGTCGATCATATTGTCCTTTCTGAGAATGGATCAATCGTTGATCCCACTTATTGCTAGGCCAAGAGCAATGACTTCCTTATCAAATCCCGGGACACCGTCGTCGATCAACACCACGTTTACGGATGTTGTCCTTTCTGAGAATCAATCATATTCCCAATCATTGAATAAGATTTTCTGTTTTTATCAATGAGTGTATAATATGAAATATTGCCCTCAATTATTAGCTTCATGAATCTGTTATCGATATTGTGGCGTGGATTCATTCTTTAATTAGACTTTTATGGAATGTGATAACACCACTGATTCGTTTTGCTGCCCGTGTTCGATAATGACAATGATGTGGTTTGGCGGAAATTAATGAATGAATGAATGTGTAAATGAATAATACGTCGAATTATGAATGAATGAGACAAAGAAATCTGCTTTAAGTTAACAAATGAATTAATTTCTAAGAGAAATTTTAGAGTATATTTACGATTGAAGCCTCCTATGTATTTACGTGTACTAGTATTTGAAAATGAGCAAGTTCATGGTTTATACCTGTTGTGTTAATTACAAAAAGGGATAATACGTTAAGGTTTAGTGATGACTTCGATATACTGAACCTACAATAATGTAAGCTTATTTAGTACCAATTACACTAACCAAACCATTAGAATCCATGTGTAAATTGTGGGGGTCGTGATTAATGTAACTATACAATATAAGCGAGATATTCGTCAGAGCGGACATGGCACTAATCTTATTAAGTGATCGTAGAGATCGATAGCTCTTGGAATGGTTCCCTTCCCGACTTGTGTTAGGACAAATAGCATCAGCCATTTGGATGTAATTGTCTTTTCGTGTTCATCCAATTCAAATCAGATTTTATTACGTTATTTTGGTTATTTGATTAAAGATGTGTCTCCTTCTTATACGTCTTTGCTACAATAGACCCTAATCGCAGAAAGCTAGAGAGTAGGCCGTTGGCAATCGGTCTGGCAGCAGCCTTGTGCCATTTTGCAGGGGGAAGTGTTGGATTTGGTGATTCTTGTGAACCTTGGGTGTGTTAACTCATGATCTGATCGAATTTGTCAATTCAAGTAAGCATTGTTAAAAGAATTTGGACTATAAAAGGTAACGCTCTTGTCCATGTTTATCAGCATGAATAGTTGATCTTGACGTCCACAATATCTGCAGGCTAGAAGGTGGCCAAAAGAGAAATGTTCCTCTGGTTTGAGGTCGTTGTATCCTTTTTCCTAACAGGAGATCGCCCGAGAAAGAACCAAAAAATAAAATTAACAGTTTTATAAACAACCATTACAGACCGTATTTATAATACAATTATATTGATTATACATTATACAAGGAATAGCCGTTAAAAGGAACATGAAATTTTGTTTTCACTCAAACTTGGATAATAACAGTATGTTTCCACCAGTGGTGTCATAACTATACAACAAAGTCCCTCTATTATCCGATTAATACTCAAAATCAAGTAGTTAATTATAACACGCTTAATACATCCATTAATCGATTTTTAAAATGTAATAATAAAGGGAAGTAACTCTAACATGTGGGATTTCACACATCCTTGACCTCAACTCTTGAATTTTCCTTAATACAGTCAGACATGTACGGTTTTTAAATTCACGGAAAATTGAAAAAAGAGCATTTCCTAATATAATTTTGAATGAATACTATAACACTGACAAAATATTCAACGAAAATTAATCATACTAATATTTGTTTGTATACACATATAGGATAATGGTGAAATCCAAAATGGCTGCCAATATGGCCGCGCCCTTCCATCTTGCCTGTCAGGTTCAGAAATTTGCTAGGAGAATAATTTGGTGTCTTAATATAGGTTTTAGTGTCAAGGATTTCACTCAGACCAATCAATGTGCACAAAAAGCAAAAGAACAATTGTTAATTACAATAGACAGGCTCTAATTGATTATCGGATAATTATTGGATAATTCTTTAATTAGTGTAACTGGGTAAGACAGAGTGCTTGAGAAGGCACTCTATCTTACCCAGTTGCACCATTTTAAGAATTATCCGATAATCAATTAGAAATGAAATGAAATGAATGGAGTTTAACGTCCTACTCGATAATCAATTAGAGCCTCTGTACTGCAATGAACAATGATCTATTGTTTTTTTGTGCAAATTGATTGGTCTAAGTTATTTTCAATCTCCTAGGGGTCCTCTACAAGTATCAAGAGTCAAAATTAGGGGACATATTATCGCACGCAGGACCTTTCTCAACCCAAGGACTAATATAAGAGGAAGAGGGGGTGGTAGCTACCTAAACTTCTTAAGCTACCAAGTAGTGTATATAAGAGGAAGAGGGGGGGGGGGGGTGGTAGCTATCTAAACTTCTTAAGCTACCGAATGGTGTATATAAGAGGAAGAGGGCTTGGTAGATATCTAAGCTTCTTAAGCTACCATGTAGTGTATATGAGAGGAAGAGGGGTGGTAGCTATCTAAGCTACCAAGAAGTGTATATGAGAGGAAGAGGGGGTGGTAGCTATTTAAGCTTCTTAAGCTACCAAGTAGTGTATATGAGAGGAAGAGGGTGTGGTAGCTATCTAAGCTTCTTAAGCTACCAAGTAGTGTTTATAAGAGGAAGAGGGGTTGGTAGCTATCTAAGCTTCTTAAGCTATCGAGTTGTGTATATAGTCCGGGGACTGAGGGGGGTTTTGTGTGCAATCATATAACCCCTTCTTAAGAGAATGATAGAAGAGGGGGTGGTAGCTATCTAAGCTATCGAGATGTGTATACAAGAGGAATAGGGGTGGTGTCTTATTAAGAGGAAGAGAGGAGATGGATGGTAGCTTTCTAAGCTACCGAGTTGTGTATACAAGAGGAAGAGGGGGTGGTAGGTTCTTAAGAGGAAGAGGGGAGGTGGGTGGTAGCTATCTAAGCTACCGAGTTGTGTATACAAGAGGAAGAGGGGGGGGGGTGGCTTATTAAGAGGAACAAGGGAGAGGGGTGGTAGCTTCTTAAGAGGAAGAGGGGAGATTGTTGGTAGCTATCTAAGCTATCGATTAGTTTGTATATATGAATAAAAGGAAGGAGGGGGATACTACTTATTCAAGCTATTCTTTTCTTCAAATTAGTTCCAAGATGGCTGATTTAAATTAGATTTCACAATCTACAGATTGAAATCTATTGTTTTCGTTAAGATTATTATTATTAATTTTTTTTATTATTATTTTTCCGCATTTTTACAAAGCCTATTTCTCCAAAACTGCTGCTTTGAATTGATTGAAATTTTTTGGTGTAGAATTTTATTCATAATTTAGGCCTAATTTTTATATCTCGAAAACTATTGATCCGATGGTTTTGAAATTTACAGTATAGATTCATATCGAAAATCGGGGGACAATAGCGAAAAAATTTTGTAGATATCATTAAACGGAAAGTCGCCATCTTCAATTGAAATTTAGCATTGACGCCATTCAAAAGCCTAAGGCTCTGAGGATTATGGATCGATTTTGAAATTTTTTTCTGATTATCAATCTAGAACACAATACGGACAATTCTGTTGAAGTAGATTTTCAATATTTCTTATTTCCAAGATAGCCGCCGATTAAGGCCATATTTTTTACAAAACTAGATGCTTTGGGAAATTTACTTAAATTCTTTGGGGTAAAAAAATTTTCGATATCAATAAATCGGAAGCCGCCATATTAATTGAAATTTAGCCTTGACGCCATTCACAAGCCTTAGGCTCTGAGGAATATGGACCGATATTTAAATTTGTTTAGAATTATCAATCTAGAGCACAATATAGAAAATTCTGTGGAAGCTGATTTTCAATATTCCGATTTCAAGATGGCCGCCGATTAAGGCCTAATTTTTATTTCTCGAAAACTCTTGATCCGATCGTTTTGATATTTACAGTATAGATTCATATAAAAAAAATCGGGGGAATATGGCGAAAAGATTATGTCGATATCATTAAACGGGAAGAAAGGACGAATTGTTCGCTTTGATTGTGAAATCACAGCACTGATCAAGACCAGTTCTAGTTAAACTTATTTCTTCTTTTCAATCTGAAAAAAAAGAGAAGAACTTATTTTAGCATGGATTGTACTTTACAAAATATCATGATACCAGACTGCTCTTACCAATAAACTGAATAAAGTCGAGGAAAATATTGAATAGATACATTGTTAAAGCTTAGCGAAAGAACTTTATCCATTATTAGAATCTACAACACGAAATTAAACTTACTGTATCCAGATACACCAGGCCCCGAGCCTGGAGATGAAAGTTGTGGTGCATACTTATACATCCATACGAGCAAAGAATCGTTTAACTCGCGGAATCCTGATGGACCTTATTCCTGATGAAGAATGTTCATCGCACTTAATTTCAGTTTACATTAAACCGACGCCACTTTCAAATTGCGCACTTGAAAGATTCTTCAACACTTTGAAATCATAAAGACTCATTTCATTTCATAAAATAGTGCTTATAGGGGAGACAATTTATTTTATTTCATAAATTAGTGCATACAGGAGAGACAATTCATTTCATTTCATAAAATAGTGCATACAGGGGAGACAATTGCTGACTCTTAGCCTTCAAACACAAGATTGGTTACCTACCGTGTCTCTTGAATATTCATTATCCATAGCTCCACGTTTTCCACCGCCATAGCTTGAGGATCCTTGATCCTGCAAAAAAGGAATAACGTAAAAAAAAATGCCGCTTGCCATCACCATAATGGCGAGCAACGCCATTCAGTGTGAAAAGGGAATATTTTGCAAGGACAAACCTGACAATTTCAACAAAAGTCCAGTTACCTTGGCGGCTCTTTGAAATTGGAGTTGTCTCTAAAATGGTTAAATTGAGGATTAAGCAATAAATACACAAGATCGTTTGCGTGTTGATATAAAGTTAAGTAGTCTATAAACTTAAAAATCGTATTCAATTCATTTGAATAAAAGTATAACCTATTACTATTAAGTGGCATTGCACGTAAACAAGTTCCGTAGTTATTTTCTGTTATTAGTGTTATGCCAAACTGTAATTTTGGATATGATTTCTTTTATGCGATTCTAATCGCTTGAACTCGATGTGTGTTTTCATTTCTTGTTAGGTAATATCAGTATAACTTACGTTATTATGTTCTTTTAATCCCCATTGCCAGGACCTGTCATTATTGGTGCTTCTCAGACTGCTTGTATCTGAAAATTGTGGTGCAGTCTGGTATAGATTTAGTGCAGCCTGGCCTGGATATTCAACAACGAAAGCAGGATCTCCTTCAGCCTGGTTTTGATGTGGTGAAGCGGTTTCTTGGGCTGCCCTTTTCTTCTTCTAACCCCAAGAGAAGAAATTCCTGAATTTATGCTGTAAACTTTTTATTTCTTCATCTACGTTGCCTTTGCCATCTTGCAGGCTGCTGATCACCCCCCAATCTTCTCTTTCATTTCCATTTCCTTCATCCTCCGCATCCTTATCGGAACTACCATGTCCTTCATCCTCCGCATCCTTATCGGAACTACCATGTCCTCGCTTTGTCTTTCCTTGGATTTCAATTTTGCCACGAAATTACTCAATTTTTCTCTCAAGCCATTAATTCATACCATTAACTTTCCCAGCTTTGGTCCCTACATCTTGCGCTCCTGTATCATATTCTTTATCGACTTCATATGTATATTCGGACATTTCGTCTGACTCGCCTCGTTCCTTTTCTTTGTTTCTCTTTCCTCCGGCAACAACATCTTCTTTATCCGTGCTTGACGATTTCTCCACTTTTTGCTTGTTATTTTTTCTAGTCTTTCTTCTTTGTCGTCTTTTTCTTTTCTGTTCTGTTTCAGGCTGTCTGTCAATTCTTCTGTTACTCACATCTGCTCCAGAAGAGCTCCAAACATCTCCCGTAAATTCGCCAAGGGGTGCATCTTCAATTTCCAAGCTTAATTTTCGCCCCCGTCCGTTTTGGGACATCTTTACTCCGGAACTAACGTTGCTGCCGCTTTCATGTGGACTCTCTACACGCCTTAGTCTTTTTTCCATTTCTAACTTTTCAAGGAGGATTTTAACAAGTTCTTCACGAGCGTTCAGAGTAGCTTGTATTTTGGCTCTGATCAACTCGAGCTCATTTTCTCCAACACTCTCTTCATTCACTGGATTGCTCTCTTCGGATTGTTTGTCCTTATCCTCTGCAGCTGGCGCATCCTCCATCGGCTCACACACGCTTCCACTTTGATGTTGGCTTTCATCCTGATCTTCCATCATTTGTACGAACGTACTGGCTCTGTTGCTCGACCCCAAACTACACAGCTGTCTAGCTACGCCTTCTGTTTCAGTTTCGGAGCTGATGTCTGTGTCCGCAACCATGGCTCTCTTCCGCTTTTCTTGTTAATTGTGATTCGGGCAATCAGAAGGCGAGTGGGCACAAACGAAAATTTTCTCCACGGTAGGCTTGAATCCGTGGTCCAACTGTCAATGTCATCGAAATCGTCAGAGAGGAATTCAGATGAATCATTAGAGAGGAATTCTGATGAATCATCGAAGAGGAATTCTGATGAAAATCTTTCGTCCTCCTCCGTATCTGTAGAGGATTCATACCGTGGGTCATCAAATCCGTTGGTTTCAGTCAAGGTTCGCACTACTGGAGCCGCTTTCGTTACTG
Source organism: Nipponacmea schrenckii (assembly GCA_030562195.1). Taxonomy (NCBI): domain Eukaryota; kingdom Metazoa; phylum Mollusca; class Gastropoda; family Lottiidae; genus Nipponacmea; species Nipponacmea schrenckii. The sequence goes on from JAUJPP010000007.1 coordinate 31,987,814, forward strand.
ACCATCTTAATTCCTCCACCTTTCTCCAGCGTTCTTCTTTCAGTCTTTTCCATTCTTCTTTCGTTCGTCAATTTCACCTCTCTGTACCACCATTGATCTATCCCTACATTCTCGGACCTTTCGGCTTTCTCTGCTACTCCTCTACCATGGTCACCATGCGTACCATATTGGTTTAAGGAACCCCCCCCCCCCTGCACATGGCCCGAGATCCTTGTCCGAGATGCCTCCTGAATTTTGACGGTGGAGAGCATGGACTTGAGTGTCGATATCGGACCTCGCAGTTACTGAGCCTGGGGAAAACTGAGAAAGTCCTTGAGGTAGCTGGTCGATGGTAACTGTCTAAAGAGTCACTGTCTCTCTCATTCCTACTTCCACAACAGAAATGCATTTTGACCCTAAAAACAAGACGAGTGGGTGCTGAGATTTTTGTAATTTCACTTAAGGAACAAGATTGCGTATTGAAATTATCGTACTTTGACATAAGGAGCAAGATTGCGTATTGAAATTATTGTACTTTGACTTTAGGAACAAGATTGCGTATTGAATTTTTGTTATTTCACTTAAGAAACAAGATTGCGTATTGAAATTATTATAATTTGACTTAAGGAACAAGATGGCGTATTGATAATATTGTACTTTGACATATGGAACGAGATTGCGTTTTAAAATTATGGTACTTTGGCATAGGGAACGAGATTGCGTAATGAAATTTTTGTAATTTCACTTTAGGAACAAGATTGCGTATTGAAATTATTATAATTTGACTTAAGGAACAAGATTGCGTATTGAAATTATCGTAATTTGACATAAGGAACGAGATTGCGTATTCAAATTATTGTACTTTGACATAAGGAACAAGATTGTGTATTAAAATTATTGTACTTTGACTTCAGGAACAAGAATGCGTATTAAAATTATTGTACTTTGACTTATGGAACAAGATTGAGTATTGAAATTATTGTAATTTGACTTAAGGAATATTTTCTTAAAATGTAAAGATATTCTAAGGCAAATCTGGGAATTTGTATATTTATTTTGAATATTTGTGAAAAAATAATTATAATTAATAGAAAATATAATTCATTATTTACCTTGATGAGAATACTGTAGAGTCTAAATGAAAATATTAGAATATCTTCGAAAATTTCAAAATATTTTGAAATAGGCTTCCAAATTATTGAGCGCTACGACGTTACCTCTTTACAACTCGGCGATATACTCTGGAATAACTGGACATCTATGTTATGTCATAAAGCTTTTTACGCCGTTGTGATTGTTTTTAAGTTAAGCCCTATGCGTGTAATGAATGACATGCATTCATTCCTTCTGTCATTTGAAAGGGTAGGCTTTACAGGACTCTCTTAGATGGATGTTTTAATATATCATCTGTATCATTCAACCATTTATTTCATTAAAACAATATATCTCAAACTTCATCATATCTAATTCATCAAGTCCGTAAAAACTGAAATACAGAATACATTATGTCTTAATATACATGAATTATGAATATTCTTATTATTATTCTATAACAGCTTATTAAGTTATTAATTACAAATACTGCTAAATTTATTTTCTAGGGGATTCTCAATTTCATAGCACCAAAATTCGTAGCACGGGCAATATAGTAGTGGCACGAAGACAATTGGTAGGCCTACACCGGTTGTGGTCTAAGTCGGGCAAATTTCATGCGGACAAACTTCCATTGACACCGTTTTCAAGAAAACTTGCTCACAGTAAATTAATATAAAATATAAGCCTAAATTAACTATGCAATATCCTGCCGCTTTCATGTGGACTCTCTACACGCCTTAGTCTTTTTTCCATTTCTAACTTTTCAAGGTGGATTTTAACAAGTTCTTCACGAGCGTTCAGAGTAGCTTGTATTTTGGCTCTGATCAACTCGAGCTCATTTTCTCCAACACTCTCTTCATTCACTGGATTGCTCTCTTCGGATTGTTTGTCCTTATCCTCTGCAGCTGGCGCATCCTCCATCGGCTCACACACGCTTCCACTTTGATGTTGGCTTTCATCCTGATCTTCCATCATTTGTACGAACGTACTGGCTCTGTTGCTCGACCCCAAACTACACAGCTGTCTAGCTACGCCTTCTGTTTCAGTTTCGGAGCTGATGTCTGTGTCCGCATACATGGCTCGTAGCTCAGCCTTCAGTGCTACCCATATCCGCGTGTCATCCCTCTCTTACGCTTTTCTTGTTAATTGTGATTCGGGCAATCAGAAGGCGAGTGGGCACAAACGAAAATTTTCTCCACGGTAGGCTTGAATCCGTGGTCCAACTGTCACTGTCATCGAAATCGTCAGAGAGGAATTCAGATGAATCATTAGAGAGGAATTCTGATGAATCATCGAAGAGGAATTCTGATGAAAATCTTTCGTCCTCCTCCGTATCTGTAGAGGATTCATACCGTGGGTCATCAAATCCGTTGGTTTCAGTCAAGGTTCGCACTACTGGAGCCGCTTTCGTTACTGACCATCTTAATTCCTCCACCTTTCTCCAGCGTTCTTCTTTCAGTCTTTTCCATTCTTCTTTCGTTCGTCAATTTCACCTCTCTGTACCACCATTGATCTATCCCTACATTCTCGGACCTTTCGGCTTTCTCTGCTACTCCTCTACCATGGTCACCATGCGTACCATATTGGTTTGAGGAACCCCCCCCCCCTGCACATGGCCCGCGATCCTTGTCCGAGATGCCTCCTGAATTTTGACGGTGGAGAGCATGGACTTGAGTGTCGATATCGGACCTCGGAGTTACTGAGCCTGGGGAAAACTGAGAAAGTCCTTGAGGTAGCTGGTCGATGGTAACTGTCTAAAGAGTCACTGTCTCTCTCATTCCTACTTCCACAACAGAAATGCATTTTGACCCTAAAAACAAGACGAGTGGGTGCTGAGATTTTTGTAATTTCACTTAAGGAACAAGATTGCGTATTGAAATTATCGTACTTTGACATAAGGAGCAAGATTGCGTATTGAAATTATTGTACTTTGACTTTAGGAACAAGATTGCGTATTGAATTTTTCTTATTTCACTTAAGAAACAAGATTGCGTATTGAAATTATTATAATTTGACTTAAGGAACAAGATGGCGTATTGATAATATTGTACTTTGACATATGGAACGAGATTGCGTTTTAAAATTATGGTACTTTGGCATAGGGAACGAGATTGCGTAATGAAATTTTTGTAATTTCACTTTAGGAACAAGATTGCGTATTGAAATTATTATAATTTGACTTAAGGAACAAGATTGCGTATTGAAATTATCGTAATTTGACATAAGGAACGAGATTGCGTATTCAAATTATTGTACTTTGACATAAGGAACAAGATTGCGTATTAAAATTATTGTACTTTGACTTCAGGAACAAGAATGCGTATTAAAATTATTGTACTTTGACTTATGGAACAAGATTGCGTATTGAAATTATTGTAATTTGACTTAAGGAATATTTTCTTAAAATGTAAAGATATTCTAAGGCAAATCTGGGAATTTGTATATTTTATTTTGAATATTTGTGAAAAAATAATTATAATTAATAGAAAATATAATTCATTATTTACCTTGATGAGAATACTGTAGAGTCTAAATGAAAATATTAGAATATCTTCGAAAATTTCAAAATATTTTGAAATAGGCTTCCAAATTATTGAGCGCTACGACGTTACCTCTTTACAACTCGGCGATATACTCTGGAATAACTGGAAATCTATGTTATGTCATAAAGCTTTTTACGCCGTTGTGATTGTTTTTAAGTTAAGCCCTATGCGTGTAATGAATGACATGCATTCATTCCTTCTGTCATTTGAAAGGGTAGGCTTTACAGGACTCTCTTAGATGGATGTTTTAATATATCATCTGTATCATTCAACCATTTATTTCATTAAAACAATATATCTCAAACTTCATCATATCTAATTCATCAAGTCCGTAAAAACTGAAATACAGAATACATTCTGTCTTAATATACATGAATTATGAATATTCTTATTATTATTCTATAACAGCTTATTAAGTTATTAATTACAAATACTGCTAAATTTATTTTCTAGGGGATTCTCAATTTCATAGCACCAAAATTCGTAGCACGGGCAATATAGTAGTGGCACGAAGACAATTGGTAGGCCTACACCGGTTGTGGTCTAAGTCGGGCAAATTTCATGCGGACAAACTTCCATTGACACCGTTTTCAAGAAAACTTGCTCACAGTAAATTAATATAAAATATAAGCCTAAATTAACTATGCAATATCCTGAACACAGAACAAATGTCAATCGATAATCGATTAATGAAAATATCAAGGATAATAACCTCGTTCCGCTGTTTTACGACAATTCTTTTAGTTATTCTTCGCTGTAACAGTCAGCGGTACGTTCAGAAAAAGGAAGCGAACAAAAAGGGAGGTAATACAATTGCGCACTAAAGAAGTACATGGACTGAATGTTGCGTCTTATATCATCACTTAGACTTGGGACATATTACTCTTAATCACTACGATTCTTACATGGCTTACCTAAATTGTGAAATTAACACAACATGAACAATTTAAATATCTAACAGTCAATTAATTTATGCAAACTGTAACCTGTTTCGAAGTGTCACTTAAAAGATAAGATTGAATTACTAAGAACATGGACTGAACTTATGTGTTAACCTTAATAATATCTAACATGGGAAACATTAATATAAGATATGAACCGTACATGTACAAGAACCTAATATAATTATCCTAATTCATAGATTACCTTGTTATTAGAACATGTAATAACATGTAATAAGTTTTCTAACTATTTGAGGGAATATTAATATATAATGGACCTCTACTAATAAAATAACCTGAAAATATAACCTAACTAATAAGATAACCTTAATACATACAAGGAATATTAACCTAACTTGTCAGACATTATCAAAGCGATAGAACATCAGAATCCAGGAAGTGAAAGTGAAAAAGATGTTGTCGTCAATGCATTCAATGACCCTCATCAAACCGCGCCATTAAACCTGAAAGCCTAGACCTTGATGCCAATAACCTCAAAGGCGTGGAGCAAATTGAAAACTACAAGCCGAATTGGAAGCCTTACAGAACCATTCTTCAATGCAAAATTCATGCAGAGAAAATGAAGATTTCTTCAGAGAAAGCAGGCGTAAGTCACCTCGACTTCGAAGACATGGCAGAAGCTGTACCGGTACCAATGGAGACAACCTACGCTACCGAGCCTTCATCAGACCACCCAAATGCCACCTCAGGTGAGATTGCCTTTATCCTATGCGTACGTAACGATGCTGATATCTTTAAGCTCTCAGCTAATAGGCCTTGCAAATTATTGACTATACATGGATTGATCCTGTACCCCAAAACAGCACTTATACTTCCGGAGCAACGTCTGAAGTATAATTCCGTGTATCGAAACGAAAAACATCTGACAATGTTACGATGGAAGAATGGGGATATGCAAACACTTTAATATTAATTGAGCTGATAAAAACTGGTCGTTTGGGAACAGGAGGTATAACTTCTTATCTGAAGTACACTGCTGATATTCATCGCCTGGCGTCGAAATATCACTGGTACTCTGTATTACTATGACAAAGAATACAGAGAAGAACAAGCCGAAGAACTTTTTGCATGGGGAACCCATCGCCAGGATCTCCGGGAGTTCCAACTGATTTCAAAACGCGAAAATGCAACAGTTCGCACTTATCAAGACGCAAATATAAATTTTCCATCACTTAAAAGCTCGTTTGGAAGTGTCTCTCATTTAAAGCGTCTATTTGTTCGAAATAAGGGTCCCTTTTTGCCAGATGGCCGCGAAATATGTTGCAATTTCAATAGCAACATTTGCATTCGCCCTGAATGTAAGATGATGCATAATTTTTCGCTGTGTTGGTCTTCAACCCACTCGGCTCTATCCGGTCATGGGGCACCTGGTCAATGAGTTTCGCATCAAAATACTAATCAAACGCGCAAAGTGTCAAAAAACTGGATAGGCCCAAACGGGACACAACTCGAGAATTAGCGGACATTAAGTTATCTCTCTTCACATTTACTCATGAAGTGAATTGCTTAGACTATGACGCCTGGTTTAAGTATTTACCAGACAACTATTATGATAGAGCCTTTCTTCTGGACAGTATTCAAAATGGTTTTTCGTTGTGTGATAAACTCGGTCCACATGTGCCTGTACACCGCAAGAACTACTCTTCAATGCAATTTAGTGCGAATGTAGAAAAGCAGATTCTTACGGAAATATCGCACGGAAATTATATCAGTTCGCGCAAAAACCCCACAATCATTAGCTCATTCGGTGCAATCCCTAAGCCGGATGGTGGCATACGGCTTATACATGACGGCTAAGTCAACCCGAAGGTCTAGGCCTTAACAGCTATGCAAGTGACATCCCGTGCAGTTAAAAGGACTTGCGACATGCGACGAAGCTAATAACCCGAAACGCATGGCTAGCCAAAGTCAATTTAAAAAGCGCTTATCGATCAGTAAAGTGCAATGTTACGGATCATCATCTAACAGGCCTACAGTGGACATTTTCCGGTGACAATGAGCCAACTTATTTGTTTGATCAAAAAAGTGCGGCTGTGTGTTTTATGATATAATTCATAATGTCACGTGCATAGTATACTTGGACGATTTCCTTATAGTAGAGAAAAGTTTTGAATCGTGTAACAATAGTTTAATTCTTCTATTTCGGATGCTAAGACTGCTGGCTTTCAATGTTAGCTGATCAAAAGTAGACGGTCCGTCTCAACACTTGGTGTTCTTTGGAATTGAAATAGACACGCGCGACTTAACCCTTACGATGACAAAACCGAAAATGAACGAGTTTTTGCAAATGTTATTACAATTTAAGAATCGCAAACGAGCAAGTGTAAAACAAATCCAATCGCTGTGTGGTAAATTGAACTGGGCGTGTCAAGTTATTAAGGGCGGAAGGACGTTCTTGCAACGCCTTATTGACTCAATAACTCCTTTATGCCAACTAACAGCAAAAGTATTATTATCAAAAGTATTTTTCACGGTTATCCAGTGGTGGATAGATTTTATATGCATGTTTAACCTTACCGTTAAATTTCTGGACTCCGTGTCTATCACATCTCTACAAACCGACGATTTTTCAGGAGGAGCTGGAGGCTTTTTCAACGGAGACTTTTTTATAAGAATTGGGCTATAGAGATGCCTCTATTCCAGGACCCGCATATAAACATGAAAGTAACCTTAGCCGTGGTGTTATCTGCAATGCGTTGGGGTCCATTATGGAAAAATGAAAAAGTTATTGTGAAAACTGATAATATTACCACTAAGTGTGTTATAAATAAAGGCTCAGTAATCATTATCTGTTTGAGAGTTTTGTTTTGGATCTCTGCGTGTTACAATTTTGACCTCATTGCTCAGTTCGTACCAGGACGCTTTAATGTTATCGCGGACGCAGCATCACGACTACATGAACCTTATCAACTTGGACGCCTATATGATAAACTTAGTAGTTACGAAAGCTATGGTTTTAGTGCTGTTGAACTACAGACACATGTTTCACCGGCCTTTTTCAATTTTGGGAACGATCCAGTCCTATTACACGGAGATCTCCAGATGGTAGCCAATTGCCTGAAAAAGAAGGGGTGGGCTTAATCCACTAATGGAATTTATCGCACGCATCTTAAGACTTTCCTTGAATTTTGTGACCGTTTTAATGTAAAACCTATAAAAACCAAGCCAGCCGACTTTACATAGCTTATTTAGTTGATATTAAGTCTTTTTCATACAGTTCCAGTTGGTCTGTCCTAATTGGAGTTAAACGAGAACTGGGGACTGCTCAAGCTTGCCGTTCACCAGTAACACCATAAATTTTGGTTAAGTTGCATGCCTCGTTAGACTTATCTATTCATAATAATGCAGTAATTTGGGCTGCATGTTTATTAGGTTTTTTTGGATTTCTGAGGCCTAATAACTTTCTTATCAGAGAGAATTTCGATTCCACACGCCACTTTTGCCGCAAAAATGTCAAGCCCCATAATTCGGGTTTTGCTAGTCAACCTGAAAATTATGAAAACCCTACAGTTCCGCGCTAAGCCTATTATTGTAATATTACCTAGCATTCCCTCGCATACACTATGCCCGAGAAGAGCTCTAAGCAATATTATGTCCATGCCTGGAGAACCGTTGTCGCCACTTTTTTGACTTGAAGATGGTTCGTGTCTTACTTATAGAATTTTCATGAGAGCTTTTCGTTTTGTTTTGGAGTCCAACAGCGCGCATTTGGGGGGCATTCTTTTTGTGGAGCTGCAACTTGGGCTTATAAATCAGGTCTGTCTGATAGCGATATTCAAATGTTAGGTTTTAGGTCGAGTGAATGTGTCAAGCTTTATATTGAACCAGACTTGCCTCGACACTTCAAGTCCATACAATCCTTTGCTCAAAACTTACCAAATTAGACCACTCAATATCGTTTGGGTTTGGAGTTAGATTTCGGTGTATAGATGTTAAATAAGATTGTATTTGAACTTTGTATCATTTTGTATTACTTTGTACTACTTTGTATTCTTGTTTTAAGGTTTTGAATAAGCCTGTGTTTTCAATAAATGTGCTGCCAACCGAAAGCTTATATTATAAGAGGTCCAGGGGGTAAATAATAAGATAACCTTAATACATACGAGGAATACCTTAATACATACGAGGAATATTAACCTAACTTAAAAAACAAGTTAACATTTAACTTATAAACATGAAAAGGTTTCTCGTTAGGGATTCCTGGTCTTAATCTGCTTGCATCAATAACACAAGGTTCTGTACAGGTCTTTCTAAAGATTTACAAGCAGTTATTCGCTTTCCTTTCTTATCAATTGAATTATCAGCTAAAATTAGTTTCACCTTGCGCACTAATCCGTCAGCTTCACTTGGAAAAACTTCACAAATTGTACCTTCCAATTGCATCTTGCAACATCTTTCACTAACACTGTATCTTTGATTTTAAGATTTGGAACAGGTTTAATCCATTTTTGTCTAATTTTTCAAATTTTCACTTAGTCTTCCTTCCATCTTTTCCAAAATTCCAGAAGAAAGGACTCGTTAGATCCGAGAAAGAAGCACACATATGGGATATTCTGGGAGCAATAGAGAAGATGGACAAGAGTGGATATCTACCAACGTTTATGGTAAGTGCCTCTGATCTTGGCCTTATCTCTCGTGCCTATCCAGAAGAACTCAATAATATATCGGTTGTAGAGCGCCTGAATCGTATTGAGTCGAATGTTAATCGTCTCCAATCAGCATTGGATCACACAGTTTGTGAAAATATGGCCATCGGAGAAAAACTTAATTCCTGCTACCCCCCCCCCCCCCCCCTGCATCATATGCCCAAAGTGTTAATAAGGGGACACCTGCTTCGAACTGTGCTTCGACCACAACAGCAGAAAGGTTAACTGGAAACAGGAATACTCAAAAACAAAAGACAGTATCATCGCTAGTTCCAATAGTAAATGCCCATCGTAATAGAGACAAATCCGAGGATCGCGCTAGTATTGTTTCAGATGTTTCTACGTATAGAACTTCTTTTATTCCACAAACAAATCGCAACAACAGGAATGATTTGTGTGCGGATAACGATAGTGGATATCAACTCGCTAGCTATAAACATAAACAGCTAAAGATGCCTGAAAATAAAAGACGTCAAGTTATACGAGGTAATTTTGATGCTAATTCAGAAAACTTCACTGGTGCCCCAGAACCCGCAAGACACCTATTCATATACAGAGTGGATTCAAGACACATGAATCGGATATATAGAAGCACCTTACTTCAAAGAATTTCTCAGTAAGAGAGATTGCCTGCATATCAAATCCAAATTCGAAGTTAAAGTTAAAGTTGTGACCAAATGGCGTGAGAATTAGGAAATATATCCCTCCCAGAGAGGTAAACCAAGCTCAAAGGGACGAATAATGACGCTGTCAATTGCTTCATACAATTCACACGGTCATGGAATTGGCCTTTTTGAATATGTTCAATAATTGTGCAATTATTATTATTATAGATAATTTTTAACCAGAGTAAATATTAATCTTAAACAATTTTAATTTGCGTTTCCGATATTAAGTATAAACTGTTTAAAACGTACTGCATGCCTTTATACGGATGTCAACTACTTGATTTTTCTCACAGAACTATTGAGAGATTGTATTGTACATGAAGGAAATCAGTTAGAATAGTGTGGAATATATCACCATTAACACATTCATCATATATGCTCTGATCTGTTAAATTGTTAAAACGTTTTCTAAAGTTTATTCATGTAGTTCTTAATAGTAGGAATAAAATTACCAATTTATGTGGGCAACTGGCCTTACATTGCAGCCAATCAGCAGCATGTAATAATTTGATTGTCCTATCACATAGATATAAAATTTGTAAATATAGTTTAGTTAATGCTAATTTTAATTATTTCTTTAAAAAAATATATATGATACAGAGTTGAACAGCAATAACCACAATCAGGAAACGGCAAAAACTACAGGCTGTATCAATCACATGATTTATTTAAGAGATAGAGAAATGAACGAAAGAGCAAAAAATGAATTGAATAAAATTATCAACCTCTTATGTACAAATTAATGTAAATATGTTGTGACAATGTTTGGTGTACTATTTTTTGAACCAAATAAATATATTATTATTATTATTGGACAAAAATTGCACTCTCCGCCATTTCTTTTTTAGATATACATCTTCTCTAACAAAATTTCCTGGATAAGTCTCTCCCATGGGCCTCCCATGTGTGAGGCTTCTGGAAAATTCATCTTAAATTCTACAAAGTCACAATTATCCTTAATAAGCTCATTTTGAATCCTACCTAAGTCCATTTCTTTCAAAGCATTTTAAACACAGATTGTGCACCTATAAAGTTTGAGCCATGATCAGACCTTAATTGTATGATAGGTCCACGTCTACATACAAATCGCCTTAGCGTTAATAAAGGAATCAGTATCCATACTATTAGATACTTCAAGATGTATTGCACGCGATGCCATACAAACAAATATTACACCAAAGCGTTTTGACTCGCGTCTGCCATCTTTTACATGCCAAGGACCAAAATAATTTACTGCTGCATATGTAAATGGAGCTCCTGTTTCAAATCTATCCATGAGACACATTTTCTGCTCTTGTGTAGGACTGATGAGCTTTTTACAGGTAACACACTTGCTAATAATGTTACATTACGACCTCCAATATTCCAAAAGCTATTTGCTCTTACTGAATTATGAGTAATACTTCTTCCCAACGGAGGTCACAGCTCACAGGTTTTGAAGGAGATTCTTTGGATTTGGCTATAACCAGAGATGTTGTAGTTTCATCTGCATCAACTGTTAATTTTATGTAAGAACACTGTCCATAACCCATTAAACAGGCATCAGAAAAGTGATGGAGACGACCGATACGATTTCTCCAAAGTTCTCTGGCTTAAATGATCTGTTTATCTTCAATTCAGCTAAATCAATTAGTTCTTCCCTCCATCTTAACCATCTAAACCGAATACCATCTGGTACTTCCTTATCCCAATCTGTGCAGTCTTTACATAGCTCTTGCAGAATTCGTTTACCATCTAATATAACAGGTGAGACCAGTCCTAATGGATCAAATACTGAACTTACTGTAGAGAGTATACCACGTCTAGTCAAGGGTTTGTCTTGGAGATTAATTCTAAATTGAAAAACATCATTCTCTACACACCATTGAACTCCATTGGTTCGCTCTATTGGTAGTGGATCCTTGTCTATGTCAAAATCCATTACATCTTTGGATCTTTCTTCAACAGGAGTGGAATGTAGCACTTCCCTTCGATTTGACAGGAATTTGTGTAATCTGGAACCTCCTTGTCTACAAATAGCTCTACTTCTTTCAATGAGATCTACAGCTTGTGAAATAGATGAAAAAGACTTTAATCCATCATCTACGTAAAAGTTGTTTCTAATGAAATCTGCAGCATCTTCGCCAAGTTGTTCTTCATATAAATCTGCTGTTTCTTTCAAACCATAATTTGCACATCCTAGAGACGAAGTTGCGCCAAATAGATGTACAGTCGTCCGATAGGTAATAGGGTATTTACTGAAGTCATCATCGGCCCACCAATAAAAATTCCTTGGACCTCATATTTTCTTGATCTTCATTCTCATTATAGGTACATTCATCTACAATTCTGCCCCATCGTTGAACGATATTATATGGAAACTTTGCAAGAAGCTTTTCATTTTCATCCGGTTCATTTAAAGAATTCAAGTAAGGCGTTGATTCCATTGCAAACATGACAACTTTGCAGAAAATCTGACAACTTTTGGAGAGCTGGTCCATCATTGCTTTTCACATCTGGCCATTCTACTATCTTCTTTCTGAATCTAGTAGAAATGAGAAATGGATCTCCTATAGATTGAGCTTTGGAATAAGCCTCTGCAGTGTCCAGTGATAATAATCCACTTATAGCTTCTTTTGCTTTTCCAGATGTGTATCTGCCCAGGTAATATAATAGTTCTGCTGGTTCTTTAGTCCGGGATTCAATAAGAGCCTTGAACGATTTGCTCCAGATTGAAAATTTCATTTCGTCTCCACCAAAAACACCAGGTTCCGGTCGTGGTAAAGAATCACGATCATTTCTTTTTGTTAAAAGATCTGCTAATATTGAAATTGAATTTGGCGTAACAGCTTCGTTTGCATGAAATGGCGTTTGAGACATATTCATAGGAACAAAATTAGAAGCATCTACATTTAGAACATGCGAATTTGAATCATTAAAATTTGAAGCTTTAAAACTACCTACATTTGAATTGGCAACATGTTCATGAGAAACATTGAAAATCGCATTACGATTATAAAGAACATTACAAATTGGAGTATACAAATTATGTGAGTTTGGAACATATAAACTACATGTACATATAAAGTACATACATTTGAATTTGGAACATTTACATTTGTTTTACAATCGTTTGGCCTTACACAATCGTTCGATCTTAAAACATTTTTAGCAATTTTAGGTTCTGTTACATAAGTGACAAATGAGGCGGGTGGATTTGGATCTGCGGATCCAGTACTATCAATTGTTACTAAATCTGTATTCTTCAAGGTTGCATGATTAACTTGATCAGTCAAATAACGATCTAACACCTGTCCGCGACCATGACTGGAACTACCAGCACTGTAAATTCTGCATTCATCTATGGCTTCTATTTCAGCCTTGGTAACTGCTAACTCTTTCTTTAGTTTAAGTTTCTTCAGATTTAATTCCCGTGTAGCTTCTTCATCACAGAAAGTAAGTTCTGCAGCAATACGAGCTGCTCTTGTTCGAGTTTCTATTCTTTTATCCAAAGAATTAGATCTTGAAGTTGAATTGGGTGATTTAGTTCTGGACGTACCACTGACTGAATTTGTATCATTCTCTAGATCCATCAGCTTTTTTCATTCAATCTTTCCTTTCAATAAATTTTGATGCTGTGAACTTTTTTCAGAATCACTCTAGCGAGCTTTTACTATAATGACATGCATTCATTCCTTCTGTCATTTGAAAGGGTAGGCTTTACGGGACTCTCTTGTTTAAATATATATTATCTGTATCATTCAACCATTTATTTCATTAAAACAATATATCTCAAACTTCAACATATCAATTCATGAAGTCCGTAAAAACTGAAATACAATACAATACAAATAAAAGCCTAAATTAACTATGCAATATTCTGAACACAGTACAAATGTCAATCGATACTCGATGAATTCAAATATAAAGGATTATAAACCTCGTTCCCCTGTTTTACGACAATTCTTTTAGAAATTAAAGGATGAGTGATTGGCGGGTTGCCGAGATTAAACTCTCTTCCTTGTTTCAGCTACTAGTTTCGACCTGCATTGGTCTCTTCAGGCTGTAATGATCTACTGGTTGTCTCTGCTTCTTACTTATAGGAAAAGCCATGGCGGGTCACGATGACGTCGTGTGCTGTGGCGGATCATTCCGAATTTGGCGGATCTTCCAGGTGAATGGCGAATCTCATAGAAATTATAGTCGTTAGTAGTTCCAAAGCATTTTTGGAGCAAAATCTAGCGACTTTTGCCATCTTTATAAATAAGTTTAAATTGCAGAGAGTAGAAAGAATGAGTGTTAGAGGTGAAAATAAAGTGCTTTACCATGTCCAGAAAAATAAGAGTTATATTGAGGTTGGATTGTTAGCGGTTGGTTGATGAATAGGCCTATTAGCGTTTGAGGTCTTCCCTAGTTTGTAGTCGGAAGACAGTCCATGGCTCTGGGTTGAGCTCTTCTAGGCTGATCCTACCTTCCATTAGGTCATCCCATCGTTCGAAATTCGGCCAAGGGATAGAGATGTTCCTATCTTTCCAAAAATTCGTTGCCTTGCGTGATGGGATCTCTATAGGCTGGTCTGGTGTGACGGATGGGGCAAGATTGCCCAACGTCTCATTAACCGCTCTAGCTAAGACGTCCGTGTGTTTTCTCAGAACATGTTTGGTTACATTGTCCTGGCTTTTGAAAAACTTCTTACATTTAGGACAGGGGCGCGGGAACAAATTTCAGGTTGGGGGGGCAAATTTTTTCAAAGTCAAAAAACTGTTATCATTCATATACCTTTATTTCAAAATTAATCGAATTTTGGGAGATAACTCAAAAGAATTAAGACAAAAATTAGTATTTATTCAAATAATTTGATTGTGATAGAGAATCTTATATTATTTACCAGCTTCGAAGGTTAAAAAACCAAGGAAATTTACAAATATGGCCTTATGAGACAATTACATATTTAGGCTACCCGGTACATGTAATTATTTTATTTCATTTTTGGGGGGCAAAAGATATTTTTGCCCCCCAACAAAAATTTTTGGGGGGGCATTTGCCCCCCCCCCCTGCCCCCCCTGTTCCCGCGCCTATGATTTAGGACATTCAAACTTGCTGCGTTGGTGGACAGACTTGATATGTCGCTTCAAATTTGTCCTGAAGGTAAAGTTTTTTCCACATTGATCGCAGATAAAAGCCATATCTATAGTTGCTTAGGTAGGCGAACAGTCAGCGGTGCGTTCAGAAAAAGGAAGCGAACAAAAAGGGAGGTAATACAATTGCGCATTAAAGAAGTACATGGACTGAATGTTGCGTCTTATATCAGCACTTGGACATGGGACATATTACGCTTAATCACTACGAGTCTTATACGAAAATTTCTTCTAAAATCCACTCTTTTCAGGAAAAAAATACACACATCTTACTTGTACCATACATAAGCATAAATCATAAAAGTAACAATGATATTAAAATTTCCAAGTAATATTAACGGGAAGGGGCTATATTTTGTAAATTATCTTTTGACAATCCGATGCTCTATTTTCAACTGGATTATCTATTCCTAAAAAACTTAATATTTTGGAGTTTTTTCACCATAGATCTTATTTCTTTTGGTTCCATGTTGAGAACTGGATATTATAGAAAAAATTACAGATTTTGTCAGTAGACACGACACCGAAAACTATTCGAAACACACGATTGCTTTATCGTCAAGGAGCTTTTTTCATCTTTGCAAAATGCAACGAAATGTGTACAATTTTGTCAGAATTTTGAAAAGGACAATGTGTATGAACACTTCCTAAGATACCACGAATATCTCTAGTCATTCTTGAAACTCATCATCCAAATTCTACACCTTAAATGCTTCTTTAACAGAATGAAATCAGTCATACTTTGAACAAGAATAACAACTTAGATTTTCAAAAATCCTTTCAAATGGCCGATTCCTTCCTTAATTCTTTAAGAAAATTGGGTTTATCTTATTGCCTATACCTAGAGCAGCGACTTCCATGCCAAATCAATCTTGAGTCATCATATTTCGTCGATCATATTGTCCTTTCTGAGAATGGATCAGCCGTTGATCCCACTAATTGCTAGGCCAAGAGCAATGACTACCTTATCAAATCCCGGGACACCGCCGTCGATCAACACCATGTTTACGGATGTTGTCCTTTCTGAGAATGGATCAACCGTTGCCCCCAATTATACTTTTATCAATAGACCTCGAGCAATGACTTCCATATCGACTCTCCCAAGATGCCATATTTCCAATCATTAAATAAGATTTTCTGTTTTTATCGGTCAGTGTATAATATGAAATATTGCCCTCAATTATTGGCTTCATGAATATGTTATCGATATTGTGGCGTGGATTTATTCTTTTTCTCTATTAGTTCCAGAGGGACAGTCCCCCAAAGTTTGGTCAATTTTCGACTTTTTGACGCAGTTTTTTGCCTCTAGCTTTTCGCCAAAATGCAGGAAACAAGTTTGAATTGAATTTCCGGTGTCCCTCGGTCCCCCCAAATCGATTTGATTCCAAAAAAACATAAAATAATTTTTGGTTCAAAATTGAAAATTTTCCTTATCAAATCGATCAAAAAATGGCCGTTTTTTTGAGTGTTTTGGGCTTTTTCAGGCCTTTACGAAAACCGTCACTGTGGACCAACCAAGGTGCCAGAGAATTATCCTTTGCAGGGTGGATAGCTGAATAATGGATCTACATGGCACAGCAAACCAGAATGCTGTATCTGTATTGGTTCCAGAGTGACAGAAAAAGTTGGGTAAATTTTCAACTTTTTGGACTATATCGACCCAGTTTTTTGTCTCTAGTTTTTCGCCAAAATGCAGGAAACAAGTTGTATCCCTCGAGCCCCCCAAATCGATTTTAGCCAAAAAAGACAAAATAAATTTTTGGTCCAAAATTCAAAATTTTCCTTATCAAATCGTTTCAAAAATGGCCGCTTTTTAGTGTTTTTGGCTTCAATCTCATGGAATTTTTATTACTTGTACCCTAAAAATGTTTACTTTCAAACAATATATTATTGATTGGGTAAATCTTTTATATACAAAGACAAGTTCGTGTATACTACAAAATGGGTATTTATCTAAATCTTTCGTATTAGAAAGAGGTTGTGAGCAAGGCGACCCCCTATCGCCTTATATATTTATTCTATGTGCTGAAATTCTAGCAACTTTAGTAAGAAATTCTAAAGAAATTAGGGTTGTAAGAATTGATGGGGAAGCATATAAACTATCTCAATATGCCGACGACACCACTTTTCTCCTAGATGGTTCTCCGGACTCAATCGAAGCCACTTTAAAAAATTTGGATATCTTCGCCTATTTATCAGGACTCAAAATTAATCTTACAAAAACAAAAGCCGTGTGGATTGGTAAGTATACCACCACGATAAATGGAAATTGTTATGGGGCGTATCAACCTTTTAATTCTTAGGTGTAAAGTCCTCAACTAAATTGTCCGAAATACAAATTTTGAACTATGATACCAAATTACCGCTAATTAAATCTTTTATAAATCTCTGGTCTGTCAGAAAACTTACCCCTTTAGGTAAAATAACCGTAATAAAATCACTAATTTTACCAAAAATAACCCATCTCTGCCTCTCCTTACCAAACCCAGACGATCAATTTATCAAAAATATTACATCAATATGTTTTAAATTTGTGTGGAGCAATAAACCTGATAAAATTAGTGGAATCACTATTCAACAAGCATACGAAAATGGAGGTCTCAATATGACTGACATTAACAAATTTATTATTTCTCTTAAATCCTCATTGATCTCAAATAGTAAATGTGCAAATCTCTTTAAACCTATCACCGGCATAACTCCACATGAATTGACCATCTACGGATAAAATTTTATTGTATTGAAATTAGCAGAGGTCAAGAATATATTTTGGAATAATGTTTTTGAGAGTTGGATTTACGTCATAAAAGAAAATAGACCGGAAGATTTGAGCAATTTTAATAAATTTGTTACTTGGCATAACAGTTTTATTACTATTAATAAAAAAAACATCGTTTATCCCCATTATATTGCGAATAAAATAATATTTATTAGTGACTTGTATTTTTGTAAGCTACGAAAGTTTTAATTCCAAGTTTAATTCGCCAAAGACAATTTTTTTAGAATACGCTTCATTAATTCATGCCATTAAAAACGCTCAGATCGCAACAAAGTAGTATGAAAATCAAGATATACATTTACCTTTTATTCCATACCATTTACAGATATTATTCGAAAATAAAAATGGCAGTAAACATATCTATGACTCTTTATGAAAGAAAGGTATCCCAAAATCACAACATTAGTATAATTCGTAAGGATATGAAATTGACAAATGGGAACCATACTATTCGCTAAACTTCAATACTTCGAATGCCTCACAGGTAATCTGGTTCCAATACCACATTCTTCACCGTATTCTCCCCTCAAATTATTTTCTTTGCAAAATCAAATTAATTTCTTCAAATCTATGTACCTTTTGCATAATTCATCCGGACATATCTTCTTCGAATGTAATATTACGAACTCTTTTTGGTCAAAAGTAATAGAATTTATCAATAATGGTACGAATTTAAAAATTAAACCTATTAATAAAGTAGATAATTCATTAGGGTCTGCCTCCAAACCTGTTAATTGGCTGATAGTTCATTCGAAATTATAGATTTATACTTTCAAGATTTATAGAAAAAATACCCTCTTTCAAAGTATGGTTAAATTTTATCAGTTCCAAAGCTACAGGCGAAAATTTCTCTATACGGAAAGACAGCTCAGCCATGAACCCAAATTACCGGATTGGAAGCTTCTCTTAGAACAGCTTTTAAATCTCTTGAATAATGAAATTGGACAGTAATTATCACAAAATCATCTTAATTACGAATATTTCCCAATCGTATTGTAAATTTACGTGACACTCTCTTTTACAATTTCGCTCTTATGTATTTTTTCTTCTTTTGCTTTTTGTTTTTTCTTGTTTTATTTTCATTGTATGTTTATAAAACACATTTAAATTATGTATTTTGCATAATCATCGACATATCTTCTTCGAATGTAATATTACGAACTCTTTTTGGTCAAAAGTAATAGAATTTATCAATAATGGTACGAATTTAAAAATTAAACCTATTAATAAAGTAGATAATTCATTAGGGTCTGCCTCCAAACCTGTTAATTGGCTGATAGTTCATTCGAAATTATAGATTTATACTTTCAAGATTTATAGAAAAAATACCCTCTTTCAAAGTATGGTTAAATTTTATCAGTTCCAAAGCTACAGGCGAAAATTTCTCTATACGGAAAGACAGCTCAGCCATGAACCCAAATTACCGGATTGGAAGCTTCTCTTAGAACAGCTTTTAAATCTCTTGAATAATGAAATTGGACAGTAATTATCACAAAATCATCTTAATTACGAATATTTCCCAATCGTATTGTAAATTTACGTGACACTCTCTTTTACAATTTCGCTCTTATGTATTTTTTCTTCTTTTGCTTTTTGTTTTTTCTTGTTTTATTTTCATTGTATGTTTATAAAACACATTTATATATATTTGTATAGATGCACTACTATATGAATAAAATGCTTTTAAAAAACAAAAAAAAAAACAATGTCAGCGAACTACTGGATGGTCGTAGTTTCCTACGGTATGAACAACTAATTTCAGTGGTCCGGGTTGAACCTGCGAGTAGTAGAATGTAAGTGGATTTCTATGATGAATCCAATGAGACACTGTGACTTGCCAGTCGACCTGACCCCTTAACATTCAGCGATGGTCAGTTGCTTGTAGTTCATATTCCTCTGATTGACTGAGTAATTCTCCAAACTACAACCAGAATAATCAAACTGAACTACCACTGGTTTAAAATTTCACTAACCAATCTAATACATGTAGTAGTATTTATCTACTGAACTTAAATTCAATCGGAATGACACTTATTGGTGATGATTAGTCTAATCACGATGCACAATCTGAACCTTACAGTCCCTCTTTGTTCAGAATTACTCGTATCTAACTCGAGAAAAATCGCCGATTTTATGTGAAAATTTTAAGATTTGGAAATAGGGATTTTTTAAGCTACTTTGTACTAGAGTAGCTTATTTGTTTTCAAAGTTATGAAAATTGAAGACTTTTAGTTCACAAATTATAAGCAAAAATGTCACAAAGTGTTTCCTTTTTTGTTTTGTGTGTTTTTTTTTAAGTCCCCTGGGTCCAAATGAAAGGAAATGAGCAGAATTGGGTGGTTTGGGGAAATTTCAGTCTCGGCCATTTTTTAGAATTTTGGCTAATTTCAGAAAAACGGATATATTTCCCAAACTACAGCAGATATTTGGGTTCTGGTTTTTTTTCTGACATGTCCAGGGGGCCAATGCGGAGGTTCCCTGTGCATTTCAGATCGAAAGCTTACAAACTTTGAAAGTTATGGCCTTTATAACCGAGTGAAGTTGGTTCTTTATTCGTTATTCGTGAATAAGGACTAAGGAATAACGAACAAACTTCACATGTTATTCGTTATTCGTTTTTAACGACAAACGAAAAGCTAAAACGAATAACAAATAACAAATAACGAAAAACAAAAGAATGCTATTCATTTTTACAAAGAGTTTAATGTTTATCTAGCTTAAAACTAGGAGAACGACGCCTAAAAATTAAACTGCAAAAAGGTTAACAGAAGCTATCCCCAAAAACGACAAAAAAAAAAGCAAATTAAAAACAATGAAAAAATAACCAAAAATAACCCATCTTTGCCTCTCCTTACCAAACCCAGACGATCAATTTATCAAAAATATTACATCAATATGTTTAAATTTGTGTGGAGCAATAAACCTGATAAAATTAGTGGAATCACTATTCAACAAGCATACGAAAATGGAGGTCTCAATATGACTGACATTAACAAATTTATTATTTCTCTTAAATCCTCATTGATCTCAAATAGTAAATGTGCAAATCTCTTTAAACCTATCACCGGCATAACTCCACATGAATTGACCATCTACGGATAAAATTTTATTGTATTGAAATTAGCAGAGGTCAAGAATATATTTTGGAATAATGTTTTTGAGAGTTGGATTTACGTCATAAAAGAAAATAGACCGGAAGATTTGAGCAATTTTAATAAATTTGTTACTTGGCATAACAGTTTTATTACTATTAATAAAAAAAACATCGTTTATCCCCATTATATTGCGAATAAAATAATATTTATTAGTGACTTGTATTTTTGTAAGCTACGAAAGTTTTAATTCCAAGTTTAATTCGCCAAAGACAATTTTTTTAGAATACGCTTCATTAATTCATGCCATTAAAAACGCTCAGATCGCAACAAAGTAGTATGAAAATCAAGATATACATTTACCTTTTATTCCATACCATTTACAGATATTATTCGAAAATAAAAATGGCAGTAAACATATCTATGACTCTTTATGAAAGAAAGGTATCCCAAAATCACAACATTAGTATAATTCGTAAGGATATGAAATTGACAAATGGGAACCATACTATTCGCTAAACTTCAATACTTCGAATGCCTCACAGGTAATCTGGTTCCAATACCACGTTCTTCACCGTATTCTCCCCTCAAATTATTTTCTTTGCAAAATCAAATTAATTTCTTCAAATCTATGTACCTTTTGCATAATTCATCCGGACATATCTTCTTCGAATGTAATATTACGAACTCTTTTTGGTCAAAAGTAATAGAATTTATCAATAATGGTACGAATTTAAAAATTAAACCTATTAATAAAGTAGATAATTCATTAGGGTCTGCCTCCAAACCTGTTAATTGGCTGATAGTTCATTCGAAATTATAGATTTATACTTTCAAGATTTATAGAAAAAATACCCTCTTTCAAAGTATGGTTAAATTTTATCAGTTCCAAAGCTACAGGCGAAAATTTCTCTATACGGAAAGTTAGCTCAGCCATGAACCCAAATTACCGGATTGGAAGCTTCTCTTAGAACAGCTTTTAAATCTCTTGAATAATGAAATTGGACAGTAATTATCTCAAAATCATCTTAATTACGAATATTTCCCAATCGTATTGTAAATTTACGTGACACTCTCTTTTACAATTTCGCTCTTATGTATTTTTTCTTCTTTTGCTTTTTGTTTTTTCTTGTTTTATTTTCATTGTATGTTTATAAAACACATTTATATATATTTGTATAGATGCACTACTATATGAATAAAATGCTTTAAAAAAACAAAAACAAAAACAATGTCAGCGAACTACTGGATGGTCGTAGTTTCCTACGGTATGAACAACTAATTTCAGTGGTCCGGGTTGAACCTGCGAGTAGTAGAATGTAAGTGGATTTCTATGATGAATCCAATGAGACACTGTGACTTGCCAGTCGACCTGACCCCTTAACATTCAGCGATGGTCAGTTGCTTGTAGTTCATATTCCTCTGATTGACTGAGTAATTCTCCAAACTACAACCAGAATAATCAAACTGAACTACCACTGGTTTAAAATTTCACTATCCAATCTAATACATGTAGTAGTATTTATCTACTGAACTACTGATTAGTCTAATCACGATGCACAATCTGAACCTTACAGTCCCTTTTTGTTCAGAATTACTCGTATCTAACTCGAGAAAAATCGCCGATTTTATGTGAAAATTTTAAGATTTGGAAATCGGGATTTTTTAAGCTACTTTGTACTAGAGTAGCTTATTTGTTTTCAAAGTTATGAAAATTGAAGACTTTTAGTTCACAAATTATAAGCAAAAATGTCATACCAGGCTTTCTAGTTTGATAAGAGTTAACATTTATACAAAAGTGAACTAAAAGTTACAATTGTCTCGATTAGCAAAGATACAGCTTGGGTCCTAATTGCTTTGTCTTTGTCAACCAGACACATATTTGAGGAAAATATCTTCTAACCCAAAGTTAACTAATTATGTCCAAGCTAAAAGATACGAAAAGCTACGTACCACTACAGAGCATTTTGCTTCAAGAAACCATAAATTATTACAATCGTTAGAAATATCTAGGCGAATTTTAAACATCATTATTAAAACTATGATTTAACAAATCTCCAAAAGTCGTCAAATGTTTTTCAAGATTATCAATGCTTGGTCGATGTACTTTAGGCTATAAGATGTTCCCTGTGAATTTCAGATCGACAGCTTACATACTTTGAAAGTTATGGCGTTTTTTAGATTTTGGTCAAATTTGCCTTGGTCCCCCAGGTATCACATTTTTCGGATTTTAGTCGATTTTCGAAGTGTTTCCTTTTTTGTTTTGTGTGGTTTTTTTTAAGTCCCCTGGGTCCAAATGAAAGGAAATGAGCAGAATTGGGTGGTTTGGGGAAATTTCAGTCTCGGCCATTTTTTAGAATTTTGGCTAATTTCAGAAAAACGGATATATTTCACAAACTACAGCAGATATTTGGGTTCTGGTTTTTTTTTCTGACATGTCCAGGGGGCCAATGCGGAGGTTCCCTGTGCATTTCAGATCGAAAGCTTACAAACTTTGAAAGTTATGGCCTTTATAACCGAGTGAAGATGGTTCTTTATTCGTTATTCGTGAATAAGGACTAAGGAATAACGAACAAACTTCACATGTTATTCGTTATTCGTTTTTAACGACAAACGAAAAGCTAAAACGAATAACAAATAACGAATAACGAAAAACAAAAGAATGTTATTCAATTTTACAAAGAGGTTAATGTTTATCTTGCTTAAAACTAGGAGAACGACGCCTAAAAATTAAACTACAAAAAGGTTAACAGAAGCTATCCCCAAAAACGACAAAAAAAAAAAGCAAAATAAAAACAATGAAAAAATAAATAACAGATAGGTTATCCAGGTTTAGGAGAACTTCACCTGATTTTTAAGAAGAAACAGAGGCTATTATATTTGTTATTTGTTCTTATGTAAGCACCAAGAGGGGGATATTCGCTATTCGTTATTCGTTTTTCGCTTTCTGTTATGCGTTTTTCGTTCTTTTGTAAGCACCAAGAGGGGGATATTCGCTATTCGTTATTCGCCATTCGTTTTTCGCTTTTTTTTATTGTAGCACTTCTAGATGTTTGAATGACTTTGACTTTGAAAATTTGGATTTCTAAGAAAAAACAGAGGCGATGATATTTATTATTCGTTCTTTTGTAAGCACATAGAGGTAGTGATGTCACGATTGTCGCCGACAATCCATTATCGGTCGTTTAAAGTCCAACGACGCGACAAATCGATTCCCATTCGAAAGTCGGCGACATCATCGAAAATTTAAAAAAAAGCATCATGTGCACTTCTAAACTCCGAACCGGTAGATATATAGAGAATCTCTAACGAGTCTTTCTTGATATCAAAAATATCACCACAAGTCGATAAAAGTTCGACGAGTGGTGATATTTTTTGATATCAAGAAAGACGAGTTTGAGATTTTCTTTATCACGCAATATCGCTCTTAGATAATAGAGAAATAAATAGACCTATAGGCCCCATTGAAAATGTTTTTGCGTAGGGATATCACATAAACAAACCGATATACTCATGGATACACTATTGAAGGTATGGATCCGCGAAAAACATAGGTCATCGGTAGCCAAGTTTTAAATTCGTTTTTATTTGTCAGACATATGAACGAAATGATCGTGATACAATAAAGAAATTTTTTTTATGATAGTAAAATGAAAGAAATTATCAAACAAGCTCACAAAGTCAAGGTCGCCAAACCGGAACAAAAACAGTGTTAACAACAACAAATGTCGGTGAATGAAAATTTTCTAATCGGAATCACTGTCAATTATAACTCTTAGGTGTTTATGTGGATTATTGTGATTGTTTATTGTGATCGAGAAGCTCCCTCCAGAAATATGGCTTGATCCGAAGACAGATTGAAAATGATCTCGTTTGTTTGTACTCGAAATATGGTGATTATTTGTCGAAGACGAAGAAGAGCTAGCAGATGATTACAACAATGGAGGCTGAACGGCGATTGACGGACATTCGGCAGATTGTGGTGTATTGGTGGAAACTGCAAGCTGATAATCAGATTTCGAGCCACAAAGAATCGATGATATTCTCTTATGTTGATCGTCATTAATATGGGAATAATTATTTATGCTGTGAATGTTTTTATGGCCAGATAATAGCATGATATGAGACGGTGGAACATTAAAGTCATTCAATGTTTGAACTAAGTGTTTTCTTGCACTGTGGTTGGTAAGTTTCCTGTGAGATGATATTCCAGCTGCTTTAACCATAGTTTTCATAACATTTTCCAACTTATGAATTCCAACGGTTTGACACTTAAACCACATAGAACCTATCGGTGGATTGGCAACAGTAGAGCTGGCAATATAAAAAGGGTCTTCTGGATTTGAGAATTTGGAGGGCCTCAAGCTTTTGTAAAGTTTGTAAAGTTCAACGGGGCATCGGTCTTAATTTTCATTGATTTTCCACATTTTGGGTGTAACCTGCCTAACATTTTTTGGATTGTAACCTTGTCGTCTTTTTGAAATTCTTTCGGTAAATTCTAGGTATTCTGATGAGGCATCATGTTTGAGTTCAATATCATCCCATAGCATCTGTTTGTGTTCATCAGAACCCCGAAGACCAAACTGAATCGTGTTATTAAACCAGAGTGTGTAAAGAATGGATTGTGGAGAAGATGAACCTAATTGTTTAGATTGCCACAAAGTTTCTACTTCATCACTTGTTAAAGCATCAGATCTATGAGGTAGGTTTCCCTTTCCAGGAGATTTTAATTCTTTCCGCTTGGCAGCCATTACTTCTCTGTACCGTGAAAAGATGATACTGTCACGAAGCGTGTAACCATACTGATGTCGTCTCAGATGTCGTTCAACGGATGAACCAATGCCACGTAAAGTGCTGGTTTCAAATTCCTCCACATCTAATTTACGTGCTGATGTGAGAAATCGATACAGAATTGCATTCAATTCTTTCGGCTGAATTTCGTGAATTTGACGATGTTCACCATTCCTAACAGCAAAATCTTGTACGAGTTTTACATCCCTTAATGTTTTTCTTGCTGTGTTTTTATTTTCTTGTTCGGCAAGTAATTTGTCAATATCATTTTATCAAGTTCAACGAATCTATTTTTCTTTTTAGGAATAGTTTGACTTAGAGATTGTGAAATAGTAGTTTCCGACTGAAGCAACCTAAGCCTTGAAACATCTAATAAAGCTGTATAATCCATTCCATCAATCTCATAATTCCCATACTCATAATTTAAAACAGTTCCTTGTCATGAACAATCAATGTTAACTTTGTCACCAATTTTAAAAACTTGGGTGTCCACCATCTTGGATTTGAGCACTAAAAAAGTAGTCCCAGCACTGTCAAAGGCACTAGCAGCCTTAACAAATCAGATGGCTCGAAATCCCTAGACCGATAGAAACCACTGTCAACTGACCAATCAAAAAACTTTCATATGCGTTATCTCCTAGTAGATATAGTGCATTAGATAACGCTTTTTATCATAAAAGTGACCTGTAAAACGAAACTAAAAGTTTCTGATAAAATCTGTAATGGCGTCATTTGTTACACATGAAACGAAATATTTTTAGATCTGTTGTCCCGCTGCAAGTGTTTTTTTTATAATTTGGACCTGTTAGGAAAATCGAAACTGTAATATATCTGGAATGGAAAAAATACAAATATATAAATCTTTAAAACAAAACATGTTCAAAAAATAAAATTGCTTATCCATGTGCAGGTGGCGGTTGAGCCACTGCTGAATTATATGGCACATCTAATATGAGAATTTTGAATTTTTGCTCACTTGATAACTCTGAGTTATTGTTTACCGGGTGTGTACAAAACGAAGACCCAAAAACCTAAGACATAAGACCTAATAAAGGAAGACCCGAAGAGGTAAAAAAACGAAGACCAAAAAAATAAGACCTCACGAGGTAAAAAACGAAGACCCTGTAAAAAAATCCGACCAGGCATTGGAATATTTCATTGAAATTTCACTCCAAGGTTAAGCATGTCAATACGCCAATTTCCCCAGAAAAAAGGCAAAATCCATCAACCCTCCCTTCCCTACGGGGTGAAACATAAATACGGACGTAAATAAAAGGTACAAAAGGAAGACCCCACGACGTAAATAACGAAGACCCTGTGAAAAAATCCGACAAGGCATAGGAATATTCCATTGAAATTTTACTCGAAGTTTAAGCATAAAACGCGGCTTGTGATTGGGATAGACAATAAAGTTTTCATCTGATTTTAATGAAATTTGGTGTGAACATTTATATTGATGGGAACTTTGATTAGACCTAAATAATCTTAGAGTTTCTGCCTATCTTAAAACAGAAAATATATTTTAAAGTGGGCGTATCTTGCTAGGCAACCACTTGTTTGTATTACTATAAGCAAAGCAGTACTAAAATGTGTCTTCGTCAGGGCAGATCCGAGTAGCCGAACCAAAATCTTAGGATGTAATTAAAATTAAAAATCAAGCGCTCTGAAACATCGATTCCGAATTGATTAAATGATACAAACAAAATGATGAGTTGTTAGCTTCTTAAGTTTGGGAAGATCTTTTTTAACTTTAGTATTCTTAATACATCGTAATATGGATTATTTGTTTTCTTCGGACCACTATAATATCAAAATGACCTCCCTTTGACCAAATGCAAATTCTTTTGAGTGATTTTTCACGTTCAAATTTTAAAAATGGATGTTATAGGTGATTTGCGTTTTAGTACAGAATTCTGTACAATAATAACAGTTTATTTAAAGGTCAGTTACAACATTAAATTTTATAAACCAATTTGTCTACTATTGTTTCGTCTTGGATTTCCAAAGATATAACAAATTCAGAAGTATTTTAAAATTCACAATGGCATAGCCCGAAACTTTCTGTACCATCTCGTATTAATTTTTGTTAAACTGTCGTTAATTTACCCATTTAGTTACTAATTCATTTATTCATTCATTCATTCATTCGATATATTTAGAAACATTCGTCGGTAGCTTCTACCGATTCAAAATGTTTTCGAAATCGTTTATAAAGACATAGGTCTTAATCCGAACCTACTCACATTTCTTATTCATTCATTCGTTCATTCAATTATTCATTCGTTCATTCAATTATTCATTCATTCATTTTCTAATTTATCGAAGCATGCATCTATATTTCATTCATTTATTCACCTGATTCATTTCAATTATCCTTTCATTCAGATTTTTTGCATCGGAAACAATTGTTGGCAGTACGAAACTGTACATTTTATACGCCCACACACAAGTATGGGTGTATATCGTAATCGCCCTGTCGGTCGTGATGATCGGATAATTTTTCACCAAAATATCGTGCTTGACTAAGCTTTTTTACTCCATTACCTATAGGGTGCAACTCGTGCTCACTCTACAGGCTACAATTATTTATGGATACTTTTGATTTTTATTTTGTGGGTCAGTGTCATTATGAGAAGATGATCCCTATTGATTTTCGTGATGATCGGATAATTTTTCACTGAAATATCGCGTCTGACTGAGCGTTTTTCACTTCATTAGCTAAAATTCTTAATGGATTCTTTTGGTTTTTATTTTGTGGATCAGTGTCATTATGAAGTTGACCCCTATTGATTTTTGTGATGATTGATTGATTTTTTAGCGAAATAACGTGCCTGACTTAGCTTTCTTCACTCCATTACCTATAGGGTGCAAGTCGTGCCCACTCAACAGGCTACAATTCTCTATGGATTCTTTTGATTGTTTGTGTGTCGATATCATTATAACGATGTGCACTATTACATTTAGTGATGATTCAATAATTTTCTTTAGAGATATCGCATAAAACGTTGATATCGCAGTCGTTTTCGAGTTCAGATGTATAGTGCTCGCACTACAGGTCACAACTCTTTGTGGTTCATTTTTATGGTCTGTCCGTTCGTTCACATTTACATCATGCTCACTCTAAAGGTCTCAATTCTTTATGGTTCCTGAATTTTGTTGTGTGTGTCAATATCCATATTAAGATGTGCACTATTGATTAATTTATTGATCCTGTTTATATATGGATCATTCTAACTGAATAACATTTTTCTAAAACTGTTCAAATTTAGCTCACTAACTAGCTGGAGGTGGGCGTATTCGCTTGCGAGGCTTGCCGCTAGCCTATGTTTTTATAGTATGAAACTTGTGTTGAATGGAAATTATTTAATGTATATCTTTATATCTTTATCTCATGTTTACCAAGATTGTTACCGTTACAATAAAAGTTGTATTGCCATGTGGTTGATATCAGCGATATTGACGTTATAATTAAATTTGGGCTGAAATTCAGAATAATGCAATAGCCCCCTTAATTAAGCCCATTTAAAAGCTAGAAAATTGTGGACTACAGATCACTCTCCATTGAAATGTTCTCCTACTTAATATACTGTATTTGCAGGGCAAAAAAGACAAAGTTATGTGAAAGTTAAGAAAAATTCAATTATTATATTGGTACTTTACTTTATTTCCAAACGAAATGACCTGATGTGATAGGAGTTCCATTGATATGCAGCAGCATTATGTTTAGCTATATTTTTTAAAACGTTTCTAATTTTGGAAGTTTATATCAATGTTAGTACGTTTACTGTTGATAATATTATAACCCAATTTTAGATCCTACAATTTAGGACCTTCGAATGCATTCTGAAGGTTGGGGATGTATTGCAGATATTTTGATCGAATCCCTAGAAAATAAACAAACGTGAATTAGGGAACGCATGGTTGAAAGGTGTGGATTAGAAATAAATATTCACTATTTTTCATACATTGCAATTGATGTAATGTACACTTGAGTGAACTTTTGAACTCTCTGATATGTAGTTTAATTCTGAGAATATAATACGGTATATATTTGATGTGTTGTGAATAACGCGTTTTAAACCTCTCATACACAACCTAACCTCAGTAAGTAAGACCTTAATATGGCTGTCTTGTATTTTTGATTACCTTTAAGCATTCAGGCAGATGATTTTGGCCATCTGTTTTGTGGATATATAAATTTAAAATGGTAAATGGTTAGAAGAATAGCTATAGATATACTTAATGAAGAACAGATATAAATAAGAAGAATGGTTATAGATTATGGTTAAGAAGAATAGTATAGTTATAGATAATTAAGAGTTAAGAAGACTAGTGTCAGAAGGTTAGTTATAGAATATAATTAATGGTTATAAATAATCATTACATTTTTATACGCCGTCGGTCCGACCGTCCACAATTGCTTGTAAACACTCTACAAGGTGTAATTCTTGACGGATTTACATGAAACTTGATATGAGTGTTTATGATCACGCAAGGATGAACCCTATATTGAAAATCAGCGAAATCGGAAAAAATTTAGTATGAGTTCTTGCCCTTGTTCTTGAATGGCTCGTAAAAACTCTACAATGTGCAATTCTTGACTGATTTTGATGAAACTTGGTGTGAGAGTATGTTATAAATTTTAGTAATGAGTTATTGCCCTTGTTCTTGAAAACGCGTTCAATTTTAGCTTGTAAACACTCTTGAGAGAACAATTTTTAATGGATTTTAAAGGGATAATAGGCGTTAAAACGAACATAAAAATTTAAGTTCACTCAAATTTGGACAAGAACAGTATATATCCATCAGTGGACTTACCTAGTGTCATACCTATAAATCAAAATCCCTCTAAAATCCGATAAATCCCCAAAATAAAGTAGTTAATCATAAAACACTTGAGCCATCCATCAAGCGATTTTCAAATTGTGTAAATATAAAGGGAAGTAACTCTAACATGTGGGTTTTCACGCGTCCTTGACCCCTACTGTTGAATTGCACAATGATGTTTTAGCGTTGATTTACCAGACGTTTTTATTCTCAAACTGAATTGAATCATCGCTGGCTCACTTTTTTTTAAAATTCCGAATATATTTTTATTGTGGCTTTTTAAAATTTGGTAAAGTGTGGGATGCATACTTATTTAACTAATAGTGAATATTAAACACAAATAGAAGCCGTAGGACGAGTGTATTCTAACGCCTATTATCCCCTTAATGAAACTCGGCCTGAGTATTTGTTATCACACAAGGATGAAGCCTATTGAAAACCAGTTATATCGAAAAAAATTTAATATCAGTTATTGCCCTTGTTTTTGAAAACGCGTTCAATTTTTTGCTTGTAAACACTCTACAAAGCACAGTTATTGACCGATTTTGACGAAACTTGCTGAAATTGTTTAATAATACCCAAGGATGAACCCTTCTGAAAATAGCATATATCGAAATATATTTAATACGAATTATTGCCCTTGTTCTATAAAATTTGTTGGATTTTTGCCTTGTAAACACTCTACAAGTCACAATTCTTGAGCGATTTTGACGTTACTTGGAATGAGTATTTGTAATCACCTAAGGATGAACCCTATTGAAATTCATAAACATCGAAAAATATTTAGTATCAGTTATTGCTCTTGTTTTTGAAAACGCGTTCAATTTGTGGCTTGTAAACACTCTACAAAGCAAAAATATTGACCGATTTTGACAAAGTTGCTTAAATTGTTTAATATCACCAAAGGATGAACTCTATTGAAAATCAAATATATTTAATACGAATTATTGCCCTTGCTTTATGAAATGTGTTCGATTTTTTCCTTCTAAACATTCTACAAGTCACAATCCTTGTGCGATTTGATGTGACCTGGCATGAGTATTTGTATTCACCTAAGGATGAACCCTATAGAAATTCAGTTAAATCGAAAAAAATTAGTATCAGTTAATGCCCTTGTTTTTGAAAACGCTTTCAATTTGTGGCTTGTAAACACTCTACAAAGCACAATTATTGTCCAATTTTGACAAAACTTGCTGAAATTGTTTAATATCACCAAAGGATGAACCCTATTTAAAATCAAATATATTTAATACGAATTATTGCCCTTGCTTTATAAATTGTGTTCGATTTTTTCCTTGTAAACACTCTTCAAGTCGAAATTCTTGAGCGATTTTGACGTAACTTGGCACGAGTATTTGTAATCACCTAATGATGAAACTTATTGAAAAATATTTAGTATTTAGTTATTGCCTTTTTTTATACGTCCACATGGAAATGTGGACGTATATTGTCGTCCGTCCGTCCGTCCGTCCGTCGGTCCGTCGATATTTGTCCACGATAGAGGCTACAGGTTTTTGAGTTATTGCACTTGACTTAGTAAAACGCGTCAAATTTGGTTTGTATCCACAATAGAGGCTACAGTTTTTATCCGATATTAATGAAACTTGGTATACATGTATATATTGATGATATCTCGGTCAAGTTCGAAAATGGAAATTATCGCATGTACGGTTTTTGAGTTATTGCCCTTGACTTAGTAAAAACGCGTCAAATTTGGGTTGTATCCACAATAGAGGCTACAGTTTTTATCCGATCTTAATGAAACTTGGTATACATGTATATATTGATAATATCTCGGTCAAGTTCGAAAATAGAAATAATCGCATTAGTGGTTTTTGAGTTATCGCCCTTGACTTAGTAAAAACACGTCAAATTTGGGTTGTATCCACAATAGAGGCTACAGTTTTTATCCGTTCTTAATGAAACTTGGTATACATGTATATATTAAGGATATCTCGGTCAAGTTCGAAAATGGAAATTATCGCATGAACGGTTTTTGAGTTATTGCCCTTGACTTAGTAAACAAGTGTCAAATTCGGGTGGTATCCACAATAGAAGCTACAGTTTTTATCCGGTCTTAATGAAACTTGGTATACATGTATATATTGATGATATCTCGGTCAAGTTCGAAAATGGAAATTATCGCATGAACGGTTTTGGAGTTATTGCCATTTACTTAGAAAAATCTTGTCAAAATTTTAGTTTCGATGCAATAAATCCTCCAAGTTTCAGAGGATGTTGATGAAACTTAAAGTGTGCATTGGAATTGATTTGGCCTCAGTCAAGTTTGAATTTGACAGTTTTTCAATGAATTGTTTTAAGTTATTGCCCTTGCGTCAAAATTCTATTGTGGTTGCAATAAGAAACTTTAATTTTCAAAGGATTTTGATG
The DNA here is from genome assembly GCA_030562195.1 of Nipponacmea schrenckii. Lineage (NCBI taxonomy): Eukaryota > Metazoa > Mollusca > Gastropoda > Lottiidae > Nipponacmea > Nipponacmea schrenckii. Next base: position 32,020,704 of record JAUJPP010000007.1, read on the forward strand.
GAACTTGGTGTAAGCATCAGAATTGATAAGACATTAGCCAAGTTTGAATTTCTGACTTTTTTTAACAAATGGTTATTGCCCTTGACTTAGTTAAATTGCATCAAAAATATTTGTGGGTGCAAAATAAGCTACAATTTTTTAATAGATTTGATGAAACTTGGTATGAGTATTGAAATAGATAAGATGGTGGTCAAGTTCTAATTTGACAATTTTCCATGAACAGTTTTTATACGCCCACATGGAAATGTGGACGTATATTGCCGTCGCCCCTGTCCGTCCGTCCGTCCGTCCACATTTGTTGTATCCACGATAGAGGCTACAGTTTTTATCCGATCTTAATGAAACTTGGTATACATGTATATATTGATGATATCTCGGTCAAGTTCGAAAATGGAAATTATCGCATGAACGGTTTTTGAGTTATTGCACTTGACTTAGTAAAAACGCGTCAAATTTGGGTTGTATCCACAATAGAGGCTACAGTTTTTATCCGATCTAAATGAAACTTGGTATACATGTATATAATTATGATATCTCGGTCAAGTTCGAAAATGGAAATTTTCGCATGAACGGTTTTTGGGTTATTGCCCTTGACTTAGCAAAAACGCGTCAAATTTGGGTTGTATCCACAATACAGGCTACAGTTTTTATCCGATCTTAATGAAACTTGGTATACATGTATATATTGATGATATCTCGGTCAAGTTCGAAAATTGAAATTATCGAATGAACGGATTTTGAGTTATTGCCCTTGACTTAGTAAAAACGCGTTTAATTTGGGTTGTATTCACGATAGAAGCTACAGTTTTTATCCGATCTTAATGAAACTTGGTATACATGTATATATTGATGATATCTCAGTCAAGTTCGAAAATGGAAATTATCGCATGAACGGTTTTTGAGTTATTGCACTTGACTTAGTAAAAACGCGTCAAATTTGGGTTGTATCCACAATAGAGGCTACAGTTTTTATCCGATCTTAATGAAACTTGGTATACATGTATATATTAATGATATCTCGGTCAAGTTCGAAAATGGAAATTATCGCATGCACGTTTTTTGAGTTATTGCACTTGACTTAGTAAAAACGCGTCAAATTTGGGTTGTATCCACAATAGAGGCTACAGTTTTTATCTGATCTTAATGAAACTTGGTATACATGTATATATTGATGATATCTCTGTCAAGGTTGAAAATGGAAATCATTGCACGAATGGATTTTGAGTTATTGCCTTGACTTAGTAAAAACGCATCAAATTAGGGTTGTATCCACGATAGAGGCTACAGTTTTTATCCGATCTTAATGAAACTTGGTATACATGTATATATTGATGATATCTCGGTCAAATTCCAAAATGGAAATTATCGAATGAACAGATTTTGAGTTATTGCCCTTGACTAAGTAAAAACGCGTCAAATTTGGGTTATATCTACGATATAGGCTACAGTTTTTATCAGAAATTCAAATTTGACGATTTTTTGATGAATAGTTTATGAGTAATTGCCCTTGACTAAGTAAAATTGCGTAAAAATTCATTTTCTATAGACACTATAGAAGCTACAATTATCTATGGATTTTAATGAAACTTGGTATGAGCATTGGAATTGATAAGAGGGCGGTCAAGTTCGATTTGGACGATTTTGCGATAAACAGTTTTGGAGTTATTGCCCCTGCCTCTATATTTGTTGTAGACAAAATAGAAGCTACAATTTTCAATGGATTTAAATGAAACTTGGTGTGAGCATTGGAATTGATAAGACAACGGTCATGTTCGAATTTGAAGATTTTGCGATAAACAGTTTTTTTTAGTTTTTGGCCTTGACTTTGTAAGATTGTGTCAAAATTTTATTGTGGGTTCAATAGAAGCTACAATTTTCAATGGATTTTGATGAAACTTGGTGTTTTTGAGTTTTTGTCCTTGACTTCAATATCCATTTAGTGAATGTTTTTGAGTCATTGCTCTATTTATTTTTCAAATTCAATGCTGCCAGTGGGCGTATGTTACCTTGCCTGGCAAGCTATCTTATATTTTTGGATAGCTGAAAGTCCCCTCTTTCAATTGATATTTAAATATTTCAGATAGGTTGAAAAGAAATGGTTGAAATCGTCTATTTTTTGTACATAGGTTTAGGGTTGTCAACCCCCTTAATTGTGGGTGCAATAGAGGCTACAATTTTTATACGCCCACATGGAAATGTGGACGTATATTGCCGTCGCCCCTGTCCGTCCGTCTGTCGGTCCGTCTGTCGGTCCGTCCACATTTGTTGTATCCACGATAGAGGCTACAGTTTTTATCCGATGATATTTCGGTCAAGTTCGAAAATGGAAATTATCGCATGAACGGTTTTTGAGTTATTGCACTTGACTTAGTAAAACGCGTCAAATTTGGTTTGTATCCACAATAGAGGCTACAGTTTTTATCTGATCTTAATGAAACTTGGTATACATGTATATTGATGATATCTTGGTCAAGTTCGAAAATAGAAATAATCGCATGAGCGGTTTTTGAGTTATTGCCCTTGACTCAGCGAAATCGAAAAACTTTTTAGTATGAGTTACTGCTCATGTTCTTGAAAACGCGTTCAATTTTAGCTTGTAAACACTCTAGAAAGAACAATTCTTAATGGATTTTGATTAAACTTGGCTTGAATATTTGTTTTTACCCAAGGATGAACCCTATCATAAATCAAATAAATCGAAATTAGTCAGTTATTGCCCTTGTTTTTGAAAACGCGTCCAATTTCACTCATAAACACTCTAGAAAGAACAATTTTGAATGGATTTTGATGAAACTTGGCTTTAGTATTTGTTTTCTCACAAGGATAAACCCTATTGAAAATCAGATAAATCGAAAAATATTTAGTGTCAGTTATTGCGCCTGTTTTCAAAAACGCTTTCAACTTTTGGCTTGTGAACACTCTAAACATTCCTTTTTGACAAAACTCGCTGAAATTGTTTAATATCAACCAAGGATGAGCCTTATTAAGAATTAAAAATATCAAAATATTATTAAGGGTGAACCCTATTGCAAATCATAAAAATAACGAAAAATATTTAATGAGTTGTTATTAGGTACAATTCTTGACAGTTTTTAATGAAACTAGAGACCCTAGAATAAAATAGGTTGGTAGGTTGAATAATTCATTCCACTTATTGTAACCTTACTGAAAAGTTTTTATTTGAAATAAATGCTGCCAGTGGGCGTATATTACCTTGCCTGGCAAGCTATCTTTGAATTTTTGCCCTTAACTTCAATATTAATTCAGTGAATGTTTTTAGAGTTATTGCTCTATTTATTTTTCAAATTCAATGCTGCCAGTGGGCGTATGTTACCTTGCCTGGCAAGCTATCTTTTTGAAAACGCGTCAAAATTTTTAGCTTGTAAATCCTCTAGAAGGCACAATGATTTACAGATTTTGACAAAATTTGCTGAAATTGTTAATTATCACTCAAGGATGAACCCTATTGAAAACAAGAAATATCACATAACATTTGATTGCTCTTGTTATTTTTTTTTATTATAAAAGCATCAAAATTTTATCTCGTAAGCACTTCAGAAGCCACAATGCTTTACAGATTTTGACAGAACTTGCTGAAATTTTAATTATCATTCAAGGATGAACCCTATTGAAAAGAAATATCACAAAATATTTAATATGAATTATTGCCCTTGTTCTTTAAAACGCGTACGGATTTTGATGAATTTTGTTGAAATTGTTTGTTATCACCCAAGAGTGAATCCTTTTAACAATCAAAAATACTGAAAAGAAGTAAATGTATATTTTATTTATTATATATTATACTTATATAACAAGTTGATTTAAGTTTGATTTGACTTGCTGTTGTTGTCTTTTAGCTGTTGTTGTTTTTGTTTGTTATTGTGACTGTTTATGGTTCGTTGTTGCTATTGTTGATGATTTTTTGTTATCCTTTGTTGTCGTGAATTTTGGTTTTATATGCTTAATTTGTGATCAAGGTTCTCAAACTATTTGCAGGATTTAAAATCTATTTATTAATTATTTTTTCTTTGTCCTTTTTCGTTTTGTTTATATTTGTTTGATTCATTGATGTTTGAACACAAGCAATAGTTCTCTTATCATATACTAAGAGTTTAAGATTATATGGTATATAAGATGATAAAAATAGGCCTTTCTTTTATTTTGACAGTATTTAGTTAGTTTTTTTACCCTCTTTATTTTCAATATATTTGATTATATCATTAGTAGCTTTTGGTTCAAAAGTGGAAATTCTACAAGATTCGCGTTTTGAACAAATGTATCGGAAATTTGTTTCAAAACACGTGTTTTGACATGGTCATATATCCCTTGTCTGTAATTTTACTTTTAAATTTTCCAATGCAACAAATCCCAATGTTTAATGTTTTGATGAAGTAATAACGATAACGAGGACAATTATTGACATAAAATTCATACAATGATAAACTAAACATGTCTCTATTGACCTTCCAAGATATATGTTTAGTTATTGACGATCTAATTTTCTGTGGGGTAACAATGTTGCACATTTTATTTAATAGGCCTCGTTTCAAAGGTTTTTTGTTTCTTTTAAAGATACACTTACATGTAAATTATAATATTCTATGGAAAATGATATTCGTTAGAGAAATGGGTTACCCTGGAATTTATTTACAAATAGATGAAGCATTTTACTTATTATTTTCACGCGATATCCTTCACAGAGTGATTTTTTTGAGTTATTTATACTTTTCAATAATTTGATGTTAAAGTAAGAAGTAGTTTGGGGAGATTTAAACAACTTCGACTTTTATGTATATCTTACAGCATGTACTTCGCGATTTTTCTAGCGGCGCTTGATGTTGATTCCAGCCAAGAAACGAATTCTGCAGCTAACCATTTACGTCATCATTATTAATTTTGGAATAAAATTACAGTCTGATGGGAAAAAACGGGCAACTGATTCGTTCTGATCACTAAATTCCGTGGTTCAATCTCGATATAGGTCGAGATAATGCCTTTGGATTTTTCAACCGGTCGAAGAGACAGACAATCGTTAGATAGGAAATAAACTGATGTACTGTAGACATATTTTTAACTTCAAGTTTTGTTTTCGCGTAAAAAATGAAAAAAAAAATGCCACATTCTCTTTAAAACAAACCGTTTCAAAACATCATTACTTTTAAATAAAATTTGTATCTATCATGATATAAGCAACAGTGTTGAACAAAATATCACATGATAGTGAACTGAACAACTGTCATTATTTATCCATTTTACTTGGCGCTTCAGAAGTCGATGTAAATTTTGATCGGATGATGGGGCCTAATGACGTATTTCAATGTTAAGTCTATGGAAAGTATCCATGTTCTGACCTAGATTTGACTTATAAAAAAAAAGAAAAAAAAAAAAAAAAAAACATTTGGTCGATTTTCGAAGTGTTTCCGATTATGGTTTTATGTGGTTTTTTGAAGTTCTTTTTTCTGACATGTCCAGGGGTGCAATGCGGATGTTCCCTGTGAATTTCAGATGGATAGCTTACATACTTGAAAAGTTATGGCGTTTTTTCGATTTTGGCCAAATTTGCCTTGGTCCCCCAGGCTTCACATTTTTTGGATTTTGGTCGATTTTCGAAGTGTTTCCGATTATGGTTTTATGTGGTTTTTTGAAGTTCCCTGGGTCCAAATGA
>JAUJPP010000007.1:32026868-32175329 GCA_030562195.1 Nipponacmea schrenckii
AGTCAGATGGGGGGGTGGCGAATGATAACACACCTATCCCACCCACGTGACAACAGTATAAATGATTTTATTGACCCTGATTTCTGTAGAGTGACATACACATCCTTTGATACTGTCATTGACAAAATTATTCAAGTGGGTAAAAACTCTTTATTGGGAAAATGGACATTAAGTCTGCCTTCAGACTCTTAAGGGTTTACCCTGGTGACTTTGACCTGCTTGGCTTCAAATTCGAGGACCATTTTTATATTGATAAATGCCTTCCAATGTGGTGCAGCATATCATGCAGCATATTCGAAAAGTTTTCTACGTTTCTGCACTGGGTAATTGAGAAATATAATTTTTATCGGATAACGATAAAATATTTTTAAGTGTCAGTGGAGATTAACCATGTGACAAGTCAGTCACGTGGGTGTCCATTCTTCCATCTTGTCGGCAAGCGAGAGCTTGTATCGAATTAGCTGCGGTAAAATTGAAAGGAAGAAAACTCTACTCTCTAAGATAAGTATGGCTATAATTTCCTTTGTGTTCTAAGCCGCTTGCCGACAGCTTAGTATTGCAGCTCATTACGTACATGGCTCATAACACTCTGTTATTGTAGAATACTGGCTTCGTGCTAAGCTAATGTGCACGTGCTCACCGACTGTGTTTTGACCTAATTTCTACTGGTCTATAGGAAAGTATTATAATGACGGTACTTTTATGTGGGACATCTCATTCGACTCGCTTACAGAAGTATATGGACAGTGTTGTGCATTCCAAAAATTTTGAACTATCTCCGGCCATTTCTCCACATCAGTGTCACGTTTCTGGCATAAATGGAGGTTGCATTGAACGATCTCGCCATGTTCGATTGTGGGAAGCGGCCATTGTCAGAATACGACCTCGGCATCTTATTATTCATATAGGGGGTAATGATATTGACCACCCTGGAGCTTCGAAGGAATCGGTTCGATTGTTGATGGATCGTTTAATTATTATTTGCCAAACTTGGATGAACAGATATAACCTTGCCAGTATTTTTGTGTGCCAACTATTACATAGACAGAAAACTAGACACGTTTCCCCCTGTATATTTAACAAACTTATAGACTTTGCTAATTCTTACCTCCGACAAAATGTGGCTTCGTATTCCAATATTTTTTGGTGGCGACTTAAGGGCCTTTTAAAGCCAACAGTGGTCATTTACCTTGACGATGGTGTCCATCTAAATCATCAAGGATTATTACGTTATTTTAAAGGCATTAGGGGAGCTGTATTGCACGCTATTAAACATTGTTAAGAGTGATGTTCTTTGTGAGTATCTTATTGAGTTTGCCATGTAGGTATTTAAATAACCCCTTAACTCAGTGGCTATCTAAGCAGCCTTTTCCTCTATGTATGTGGCTATGTAAGCAGCCAATTTTCTATGTAGGTGACTATGTAAGCAGCCAATTTTCTATTTATGTGACTATCTATGTATGGGACTATGTAAGCAGCCAATTTTCTATGTATGTGGCTATCTAAAGCAGCCAATTTTCTATGTATGTGGCTATTTAAGCAGCCAATTTTCAATGTATGTGATATCAAAGCAACCAATTTCCTATGTATGTGAATATCACAGCAACCCATTTTCTATGTATGTATCTAGTTAAGCAGCCATTTCACGAATATGTGCCTTTCCAGGCGACCTAGTGGCTATTTGCACTAAGTATACGCAACTTTCTATATATGATTGTATGTGATTGGTTATTCATTAATCATTAAACTTTCAGGTATGAGTAAAAGGCAATCTGTTCGACCAAGGGCCAAACGCCTATCAGCTTCTCCACATTGTCCACGCCCCAGTAAAATTCCTCGACTTATCTCAACAATATCAGCATCTGATTCCACAGTAACAATTCCCATTCAACAACCTAGAATCAGCCGACCACAAAGAAGTCGACAGGAATCAATTGAAGATAACATTCAACCACCTTTGATCAGTCAGCCACATCGAAGTCGACAGGAATCAAATGAAGAGAACATTGCAGCTATTGTGTCTAGATGTATTAATGAAATGTTACCCACGATCGCTGCCACGGTTAAGTCTGCATTAGAAACTGGATCGCAACTTTCCACAAGTACATTGGAGGCTCAGAATGAAAATGTTGTTCCTTCTCCAATTGAAGAGGAGCGTAGAGCCAATGAGATATTATCGAATGTATTAAACCATAATGAATGCTTAGGTAGGTCAACCACGAATACAATTCAACCACTTGATTTGGGTATTGACCCCAAATTTAAATCACAAATTTGGTCTGATGAATATGTTGAGCTGTCGTATCTTACCGTTGGTTCCTCTGGGACGGATATTAGGTACACAATGATAGATCAAAAAGGACAATTATCATTATCGAAAGTCAGCCCAGAAACTGAATTTAAGTCATTCAGTCAATGGCAATCTGCATTTCTTAGATTTATCGGGATTTATTGTGAAAGATACCCTAGGGAATCTGTCCATCTCATGCGTTATATGTTAGCCATGGGACGCTTAGCAAAAAGTGCCTCAGAGGCCGCAGCAATTAATTACGACCGAGCCTATCGACAATGGCGTGCACGTGAACCCCGTAAGCTTTCTTGGGATCATTTGGATCCAGGTTTATACCAGGAAGCGCTTACTATGGGTATGAACGAAAAATTCCAAAGCATAGTAAACAAAGTCAAATCAACAGGGCATTCCTTTCGCAATCCCCGACCTATCAGGTATTGCTACACATTCAATAACACCAATCTCTGTCCTAGGGGAACCGGTTGTACATACGCTCATAAATGCCAAAGATGCCACGGCGCCCACAGTAGACAATCATGCAATGTCAAGGAAGACAAAAAGGCAGCAAACAAAAACTCCACAAATCCGAAATCAACCCAAGCCATTGGAAGTAAGTCATTTCCGCAATAAAGACAAGTTCATTGTCACCCCCATTAAAGTCAATAACCTCAGAATTTGGCTTCAAGGTTATTCAACGTCACTAACAAGTTTCCTTCTTTCTGGTTTCACTTATGGTTTTCGTATTCCATATAACGGTATTCGTCGATTTTCTAAATCTGAGAATTTGCGCTCGGCTCGCCAGTTTAAAGAGGTTTTACAACATAAAATTTCACAAGAGGTTGCCACCGGTAGAGTGGCTGGACCCTTTGACCAATTGCCTTTAAAAAATTTGCAAATTTCCCCTTTGGGAGTCGTACCCAAACGTGATCCTGGCAAGTTCCGGGTTATCCACCATTTGTCTTATCCTGAAGACAATTCTATCAATTCATGTATTCCTGACGAGTTATGTAAGGTCAAATATCAAACGATTAATGATGCAGTAGACATAATTAACCTATTAGGTCGCGGAACCTTTCTGGCAAAAACTGATATTTCTCACGCTTACAAACTGGTACCCATACACCCTGATGATCAGGAATTATTGGGCTTCATGCTGGAAAACCAATTTTATTTTGATAAAACATTACCTATGGGTCTGAGCTATTCGTGTAATTTGTTCGAACAGTTTAGTTCGGCACTTCACTGGATAATGGAACACAAGTTTTCTAATACTCGTTGTGTACATATGTTGGATGATTTTTTGTTTGCTGCCTCTTCCGAACGCCAATGTCTTGAATCTCTTAATAATTATGTTCATTTGTGTCAACAGTTAGGTGTTCCCCTCAATCAGGAAAAAACTGTATATCCGTCCACCTCAATTACTTTTCTTGGCCTTGAATTAGACACACAGCAGATGCAACTGCGTCTGCCGTTAGATAAGCTTGTTTCTTTGAAATCCAAAATAGAAAAAATGAAGATGAAACGCAGGGTACAGTTAGTAGATATGCAATCTCTTATTGGCTCTTTAAATTTTGCATGTTCAGTAGTGACTCCAGGGCGAACTTTTCTTCGTCGATTGATAGATTTGACAATAGGCGTTCAAAAGCCGTATCACCACATTCGTTTAAATAGAGAGTCCCGGTCTGATTTGAATGCGTGGTCTCTTTTTCTGTCGCATTTCAACGGCAAAGCATTTATTTTACCAACGCTGCCTACACAGGACCCTCAGTTTCAACTTCATAGTGATGCTAGCGATTTAGGCTTCGGAGCTTTTCTCGGAAAATGTTGGTTTTCTCATCCTGGAATTCATGCATGGACGTCCTATAACATAGCTTTACGCGAGTTATTTCCAATAGTAATTGCCTTGGAGTTGTGGGCTAACATCTTACAGAATAAGCGAATTCTTTTCCATTGTGATAATCTGGCTATCGTGCATATTATTAACAAACAAACGAGTAAGAACCCGCTGATTATGATTTTAGTTCGAAGACTCGTGTTACAAACCCTGCGCTTTAATATCTCGTTTTCGGCCTCTCATATTCCTGGTATAACGAATACAAAGGCGGATTATTTGTCTCGTTTGCAGGTCCAAGACTTCAAAAATATCGCTCCAGAAATGAATGCCGATCCAATATTGATTCCAGACCATCTCTTACAGATTTAAAGACAGCTGCGTCTTGGCTTATAAATAATTCGTTAAATAATAGCACTAAGCACTCTTATAAAAACGCCCTGCGACTCTATCGTGATTTTGTTTACTTACATTTTGCTCATGATGTCAAGATTTTCCCACTTACAACCACGAAAGTGGAATGCTTTTTGGCTAATTGTTTTTTAAACCATTTATCCGTGTCAACGGTTCAGCAGTACGTATCTGCTCTTAATTACTTTAACAAAGTATTAGGATATTCTGACATTCGCTCATTTGCTATATCTAAGTTACTTCATGGTTATAATAACGTTTCACCCACTCAACCAGACAAACGGCTACCTATCACAAAAGACATCCTTCATTCCTTACTGCATTCGTTACCCCACGTCACATCTTCCTTTTTCGAGTGTTTGTTATATCGCGCCATGTTTTTATTGGCCTTTCATGCATTGCTCCGGATTGGCGAAATAACTACTTCTTGTAATAATTTACAGCGTGAACATATCTCTTTTTCTGTTGATACAAAGTCTACTTCTGTTTTGTTAAATATTCAATTGAATAAGTACAAGCATAAACCGAAACATTATTCTCCTATTTTGCAATTGTCAGCAAATACAGCACATCCCCAATTCTGTCCAGTGACTATTTTGTTACAATATTGCCGCACTCGGAGACATATGTCAGGTCCTCTCTTTTCCTTTATGGACGGATCGTCAGTATCACGATCACTATTCGTTAAACATTTGGATTTCGCTTTAAGGTTTTGTAACTTACCTACTAGTGTTTACAAGAGTCACAGTTTTCGTATTGGTGGTGCAAGTGAGTTCGCTTCGCAAGGCGTTTCAAATGATCAACTCAAACTTTTAGGACGTTGGAAAACTGAAGCATACCGAAAATACATTCGCATTCCGGTGATAAAAATTGACCCATTAAGAAGGTATTAGGAACAGAGTCTATATATCTTTATATTCCACATGAGTTTTGGGACAAGAGTCAAACACTCGTGGTCCATTTCATTCATATGTATCTATGCTCACAGTTTTTTCTGATTATGTAAACCGTCCTTATGAAGTAAATTAGGACAAAAGACAATTTTTCTTCTTGTAACTTTTATCATTTACATTAAGTTTACCTTTGTCATGAAGGAAATTAGGACAAGAGTCTATTTTTCTTACTAGTATCATGATTTCCAATAAGTTTACACTATGTTTTATATATTTAATGTTTTCTTATTTATATTTTATAATTCTCTAACTTATAAACAGTTAACAAGTCTTTACTGTTAATCAGTGGCTCAGTTCTCTCTCTGGCTGGGATGGGGGGTATATCGGCTCAGATTGCACTACAATGTTTATGATAAAACATCTTCTCGATCATCTGAGCGGATATCTGTGGCAGAATGATCACCCATCCTTTGATCGTCATTGTTTACAAGTAGTATACAATGTTATTTTTTAATGTTTATTTGTCATTTATGTAATAAATGACCATTTTCAATTCAATATTGTTGTTGTCTATTTCACAATGAATATCAAACAAGCTAGCCAAGTTCCAACTGAGCAACTGTAAAAAAATCAGGTCAGACATCACTTGATCACTACTTGGACGACTTTATATTTATTGGTAAACAGGGGACATCTGATTGCTTTGATCTCATGCATTGTTTTGAAGACACATGTTATGAATTTGGAGTGCCATTGTCACATGACAAAACTGTTTGGAAAACTTTTCTAAGCAATTTTAACGGAGTGTCGTTCTTTCCAGAAGAGAATTGGTTTTCAAATGATATTCTGGAATTTTTCACTGACAGCGCAGGATCTCAAAACCTTGGGTGTGGGGCTTATTTTAAAAAACAATGGGTAATTTAAATGGCCTTCAGTCTGGTGGGGACATCCAATTTTAAAGGATATTACCTTTCTGGAATTGGTTCCAGTAGTTTTAGCTTTGTCAATATGGGGAGAAATGTTGTCCCATAAAAGAGTGTGTTTTAATATTGACAATGAAGGGTTGGTTGCAATTTTGAATAAGCAATCATCCAAATCAAAAAGAGTTATGCACCTTATTAGACCCTTTGTACTCTATACCTTGCACAATAACATTATGTTTAGAGCTTTTCATATTGCTGGTGTCAAGAATTATATTGCCGACTCAATCTCACGACAGGATTGGTGCCGTTTCCGGGAGGTAGCCCCACAGGCGGACAAAGACCCTCATTCCAGACCAATTTCAGCGGGTCATCTCCAGTATGAAGTTGACAGACTGTTAGAGGCATCTCTTTCTCAAAATACCTTTCTGGCGTATAAAACTGGTTTAGAGGCATACAAGCAATATTACCAAGCCTACAGTGTTTTGCAACCCTAGCCACCATCTACACAACACATAGTTAATTTCATTGCATACTTGTCATTAGAGGGATTAGCTCCCTCAACTGCAAAATTGTAAAACTCAGCTATAGGGTTTTATTGTAAAATAGACAACTATTTAGATGTAACAAAAACATTTATCGTAACTAAACTACTTTTAGGTATGCAAAAATCAGACCACTTTGCAATTTCTACATACTGAGCCCCCAGACACTAAATTGATTTGGTCACAAATTTTACCGCGAATTCATCCAATTAACCCAAAAGCACTTGAAAAACAACGTTCAAAATTAAATAGTTGTGCCGATAAAAAGGTTCTGGAATTGGGTGGGGGCTACATTAGACATCCAAAATTCTAAAGAATTATATCGGAAAGATGAAATCCATTTGTCGAAATTAGGGAATGACATTTTTCTCAAGGAGGCATTGAATATATCAGCAAGGGATATGGATCTGTATTCCCTTCCGTATATTAGTTACAATGTGACAAAATCATTATTGGTGATTATTGTATTGTAGGCTATGAATTGCGAGATATGAGCACGGATAATGTATTGGTAAGCTGATGGCGGTGATACGTATGAATAATAATCGTATTATTTGGCGATAGCGCTTACCAAAACATTTTGGAAATGGCCTGTATCAAACCTTAACTTCGTCTCAAAAATTCTAGAGAAATGTCTTGCCACACAAATCACTGATCATATCAACATAAATAATCTGGCTGAAATATTCCAAAGTGCTTATCGACGAAATCACAGTACAGAAACAGCACTCTTACGAGTACAAGATGACATCTTCAATGCTATAGATTCTAAGAAATGTGTCATTCTGATACTTTTGGATCTGTTCTGCAGCATTCGATACTGTAGACCACACAATTCTGCTTCAACGACTAGACAAATATTTCGGAATCCAGGACGAGGCGAATGAATTACTGAGATCCTATCTGTCCAACCGTACACAGAAAATTGTAATAGAGAGCAGCTCTTCATCCCTTGTAGGACTGAGTTATGGCGTCCCCCAAGGATCAGTTCTTGGTCCTATTCTGTTTAGCCTCTATACAGCACCACTTGGTCAGATAGTTGGAAAACATAATGTTTCATTTCATCTCTATGCAGATGACACACAACTGTACGCTTCTTTCGAAGCATCTTCCACCTTTAATCCCGCTAAATTTAAATTAGAAGAATGTTTAGATGAAATCCGTACATGGATGTCCTCAAACTTTCTAAAGCTCAATGATAGTAAAACAGAATACTTGATTCTTGGCTCCAAAAACCTTACATCTAAAATAAACTGTCAAGTGGGACGTTCAGTCGCCATTGGAAACTGTCATGTGGATCCTAGTACATCTGCTAGAAATATTGGATTTTTTGATTGGGTTAGAGAAACTTAAAAAATCTGTAGTTCCTGTCAAATCACGGAACTAGATTAATCACCAAATATCTTGATATTGATGCTGTAAAGTCACTAGTAAATGCCCTTGTTACTTCTCGACTAGATACTACTAACTCTCTACTGATTGGATTACCTGCTCGACTTCTCAACAAACTTCAACAGGTTCAAAACTCAGCTGCTCGCCTTATCTCAAACTCGAATCTGTGTTCATACGGAATGAGAAGTTTTTCCTACCAAGCCCCAATATTATGGAATTCTCTGCCGTCAAACCTCAAAAACTGTACCAACCTTCACTCGTTTAAAAAACAGCTTAAAACACATCTGTTTAAACAAGCATTTTATTGAATCATTTTTTAATTGTAAAGCGCAGAAGAGCACTTTTAGTGGTTCAGCGCTATACAAGAAAATGACATTACATTACATTACAATGGCAGTTGTACTATTGTAGGACTTGGATCTCAGGCTACTAGATCAAGTCTCAAGTTAAAGCACTTGGATCTCGGATTTCCAGGTCAAGTGCAATAACTAAATATATGGAATTTTAAATATGTATTGAACATTAAAACGTTTTTAAAAAGACCTCTTATAACCCTTTTGGCGGTTTCGTCCCCAAAAATTTATTTGGATTTTGGAAAAGCAATTTGTATTTGGAAAAATAATTTTATTATATAATCATTTGGGTTTACACACAACCGTGCCAAACATCTTCCCCCAAAAATTTAAATTTAAAAATTTTTAAAGAAGGGGTTTCAAACTTTTGTTATAGTGAATCTTTTCTTTAAAAATTTAAATTTAAAATTTTTCTCGCCATTGGAAATTAATCCTTAAGAGAAAATTAAGAGTCATTTAGGGTTGGGGGGAGGAAAAGATAATTTTTATTTTATTAAAACCCAATTCAGCCTCCCCCGCTAAAGGTCCAACGTCAATTTGATGCATCATGTTCATACATCATTCCCGAAATTGTCGAGTGCTCAACGCTGGGTAAAATAGTCTAGGTCTTCAAAATTAACAAAATTTTGGGATCTCAGCCAATTTTCAGCACTAGAATCTGTGCTATACCAAGAAAGTGTTATCAAATTAACGAAAATAATGTATTATCTTAATTTGTTATTCTATTGTTTCAGCAATTGCTGTGTGAAACAAAATCCTTTGCCTTTGCATTGTGTGAAAAATACCAAAGCCGTTCCTTTGTGTGAAAATACCAAAGCCATCGCTTTGTGTGAAAATACCAAAGCCATCGCTATGTGTGAAATAACAGCCGTTGCTGTGCTTTACTTTTTTTCTATCACTTCTTATTTAATTGCAATTTTCTTTTAGACTAATGTCAAAACGTAAGACTAGTGAAGTGGATGAAATTGAAGGGAGATGATTGCCCATGTCAATCCCATAAATCTCAAAAAGTCAGCAGATAGAAATATGTCCACCAAATCTTACTTCCAGTGTTTCTGGTTTGTCTGGTGCATAATATTGCCATCAACTTCCAAATATAATTGTCCTCTCTTCTGCTCCAAAATATCAAAAAAAATGTCATAAGATCAATGGTATAATCTTTTGAAATTTGTATGGATATTCTACTGCATAAAGCTGGGCTTATACTTTTTAACCCAGCGTATAAAAGCCAGCGCCGTAAGAAGTATAAACCCATCTTAAGGATCCTACAGAGTCTTTTGGCATATTCTATCTTACTTTTAGAACTTTTCACGTCATATGACAATGCAATTTTACGTCTCAATTTAGGTTGTTACTCCGATCTGTGTTTAAAAGCAACCACGCTACTTGGGTCTATGGCAAATAAAACTGTTTTCCAAAAATGCGTCTAAATCTCAAAATGGTCTTTCTAGTTTCAAGTTAAATAATCAGACAGGTTGCAAACGGAAGGGATGTAAATATTGACATGTGGTTTTAACAACCCCCTTTATCGCTGCTATAGTAAGAGATGGATCAAGTGGTGGTGTAGCCATGCCTCAAATGCTAAGTGCTAGTTTAACACCTCTGAATGTTAATTCATTTCCAATTTCATTATTCTAATATATCACCCAAAATTTTGACTCAACCACATCGGTTTCAGGTTGCACAATTACCAATCATATTATTCCTTACTCAAGAAAATTCCTCCGGTAGAACTGCCAACACCAGTAAGTCAAGGACAATTCCTCCGGTAAAACTGCCAACAAGAGTAAGTCAAGAACAATTCCTCCGGTAAAACTGCCAACACCAGTAAGTCAAGAACACTTCCTCCGGCAAAACTGCCAACAAAAGTAAGTCAAGAACAATTCCTCCGGTAAAAATGCCAACACCAGTAAGTCAAGAAAAATTCCTCCGGTAAAACTGCCAACACCAGTAGGTCTAAGTAGATTGGATAGTCTTTAAAGAGGTAGGACCAAGATGAAAGAACCTTTCTTTTCAAAGGTTTCACGGAGGGTTTTATGATTCCCTATTCTAAAACCGGCGTCTAATTATTTCTAGGAAACACCAGTCATGTTTTGATAATTGTGAGGTCTTACATTTTGAACTGGATGGAAATTAGGTCCTTTCTCAAACCTCCATTTACCGATTTTTATTGCTCGCCATTGGGAATAGTACCAAAACACGAGAAAGGTAGCTTTCGATTGATTCATGATTTATCTTTCTGGCAATTACATAAACTTTGGCATAGATTCTTTCTACACTGAGATCAGCTATGGTATTATCGATGATGTTATTAGCATAGTTAAGACAATGGGTAAGGGAGATTTAATGGCTAATATTGAAAATACTTATCCATACATCCAAGGATTTTAGTCTTTTAGCATGAGTTGTCAAACCTTTGAGAGATTCAGCTCGGCTCTGCATTGGGATTTTTTACAATTCTATGGGATTGACTGAGATTTTTGGAGAATATATTGTTTTTCTTCCATGATAATAATATAGAGATAATTAATAGTCATTTGGTTACGTTATAGATATAAAAGGGAGGGGGGCACAAAAGCCAACAAGAAATAGAAGAGAGAATAAGTGAACTGGTTCGGATGAGATTTCCTCCTAATCTTACAGAAAGTTTTTTCACAGTTTTACGCCACAATTATACAGGCATCTATCGACCTGCGGCCAAATGTCAGAGAATGGAAGTCAGTCAACGCCTCTCTGATGAAATGGGTAAAATAGCGAGCCCTAACAATATCGGTTGGTAAAAAATATTTGATAACTTCAAAAAGTTTATTATCAAAGCGGACACAATAAGACAAATAGTACATATTAAGTTATGTTTAATGTAAGCGAAAGTTCCTTTTGCTGTTCAAGTTTTAGTGGCTGGATAATCCAGACAACTGAATTGGAATTATTTGGGTTAATTGAACTAAGAAATATGAGACTCGATAGTGACTTATTTGATAACATTAAAACAATAAACTTGGTTTACACTGTTCGACGCAAAATTATACTGTTTCTTGGAATGCACAATATTAAAATGAAAAATGGGAAATACATCTTAAACAATTATACTAGATAGATTTACTTGAAATCTAAGTGCAGACTAAACTAAACTAAACGAAATTTATAATCAAAACAGACACAGTAATTATAAATACATTACTGTTAAATTTACCGACATTGTTATCAGAAGTTCCTATGTTAGTTGAAATTCTAGGACCGGATAAAACGACATTAAAATGATTATTCTCGTTCTTAATTGCTGTTATAACTGTATAAACAGCAGATACTGGTAACAAAACTTCAGATTCGTCATACATGGAAAAATCAGACACATCGGCGCCTACCTGTGGATCTTTAAATTTAATTATCATTGAGGGCATTTTACTGTTTCTCCGAAAATCTTTGGCTACTTCAATGCTTTCACTTGTAGAGGTAAATTGTTTCAGCACACCAGACTTCTTATTCTTGTTTAGGTCTTCGTACGTGCTCATCATTCTTTGTGGTTCGGATCTGTATAATTGTGTAGGGAGCTTTTGATGTTTCATCAATTTGTATATCGCCTCTTTTAGCACCTTGGTCGCTACTGGATACTTTTTCCCGTCATATTCTCTCAAATCTGTGTTTAAATCATCATAAAATCGCGGAGTATCTAAACAGTAACATATCAACATCAGAATTTCTCCCTTATTCAATTTCTTTGGTTTTCTATACGTTTCGATTAGAGAAGCTTTTCTATCATTTAATATTGATTTTGAATTACCCCAACATTCTATGAAATTCCTATATTTCTTCACTTCTTTTTCAAGCTCAGCTAAAATGTCATTTTCATCTTGAGTGAACTTCGATATGTCTCGATTGCATGCAGAGATGGGATGAAACGACCATGTCAGGAATATAACAGGAACCATAAACCATATTAGATACATTTTCAGTCGTTAACGATATATTAAGGTAGCTTACACAGGCGGAAAGTAATAGCACAAAATAATGTTCTTGAAATGTTCAAATTTTACCGTCTATACTTTCGTCCTATCACTCTTTGTTGGTGGTAGATCTATTTTCCTTATATAGGTGAATAATTGTTATTGTATAATACTTTGGTTGGGCATCCACAATTAGAAAAAAATTCACTGCAATAGGCCTCAAATATGCCAATACCAATATTTTGCAAGCAAACCGAAAGCTTGCAGTCACGTTTGTTGACTGTGATCTCAATAGTAAATGAATATAGTTATACGGCTGAAATAGGACCGTATTTTCATATGCAATGATTGTATGAGACACAAACCAATGATCAAAATTATTTCCCTGTTAAAGGAAAAGACCCACATTCATCTCTGATAACAAGGCTGTAGGCCTATACTATACAATTTCAAACGTTAAATACATGTACCAATGTTTTGCCAATATGTTGTTTTGGATTTAAAGTTTTGTTTTGAATTACAGATCTTTAGTAAATGATTCATTTCTCAGCAAGGTTGACTATAATTTGACAGGCAATGATTTTGGTATTTCAGGTGTTCCAGACTCAGTTTACATTCGTATGGGCAGTTGTTCTTATTCCAGTAAGCGTCGGTGAAATCAAGCAGCCAAAAGTAAAAGTTAATGTTTTTGCTGCTTAGATAGGATAAATCTAAATGTGAAAAGACCTTTAATACGGATTATATTCAACAAATTTAGTTTCATATTGTTATCTCTTTTATCAAGCCTTCAACATCCGAATTGCATTATTATTTAAGTACTTTGAATTTTATATTCTCCGAAAATAGTTTCCTAGAATTGAAAGAAAATGTATGCAATACTGTAATTTTATACACATCCTGTTAACACAACACCTTCTTTGTATAATACTGTTTGACCCTAAACAATTGTATTTGTGAACGCTGAATATATTAATAATGAATCGCAATAATATTAAAAAGGTGTTTTGATTGAATGTACACAGTGTACCTATGGCATGTTTGTATGAGTCACAAACCAATGATCAAATTATTTCCCTGTTAAAGGAAAAGACCCAAATCCATCTCTGATAACAAGGCTGTACGGCATGGGTGGTGGTGGTGAATGACAAGTTAACGTTCGTTTCCAGCAAATGCTGATATCGCTAACTAAGTAGTTATTGGTATTCGTAGTACATGTAGTTGATGGATGGATTGGTTCAAATTAGATGATTCTGTGCTGTTGGTTTGGTTGTTGATAAATCTTCAGATCTGGTCGGGTCGAATGTCATGGCGGTGACACTCGGCCCTGGATGGTGTGGCGTAAGTGACTCTTCTACATTCTTCCAAAACTCGTTAAGATCATGGTAGTTCTTGTTGGATGGGTTTGGTTAGATTATCTATTTTTGATTGGAAGAGTTGAAGACCTCTACTGTGGTGGTGGTACACTATACAATTTGAAACGTTAAATACCAGTAATCGTCGGTGAAATCAAACAGCCAACAGCCAAAAGTAAAAGTTCCACATTCGTTGCTATAATCGTGCAATCAATAACACTACTGTATGAATTGAATTTGAAGTCAATCGAAGAAAAGCTGTAACTCAATTTGATCTAAATGTTTAAAACCTGCATTGACACCAACTGAAAGCGAATAGAAATAGAAAAAATAATAGTTTTAAACTAATGAAAGATTTGATAGATATAAAATACTATATAATGTATATGGTGGAAGCCGACATCTTGTTAGATTATCTCTTATCCCATTACTGTTTTTGCTGTTTAGATAGAACTTTTATAGGTACATAACACATATAAATGGTAAAAAACTTTAATACGGATGAAATGGGACAAATTTAGTTTCATACTATTATAAATCTATTATAAAGTCACTTTAGTAAAGTAAATTTTATATTCTCCAGAAATATTAAACATGTTTCAGCAAAATGTCAAAAATGGCATTTGTTATATCGCTCTACAATTGATGTATTGAGCACTATCTTAACCTCAGTATTTCTTTATCACACAAATGATGTATTGAGTACTATTATTTCTATATAGCTCTACAATTGATGTATTGAGCACTATTATTTCTATACCGCTCTAAAATTGATGTATTGAGCACTTTTTTAACAGAAGTATTTCTATACCGGTCTACAAGTGATTGGGCAATATTTTAACAATGGTATATTTATATTACTCTACAGTTCTATGTGCGTATTTATTTGAAGTTGGATGTGAGGATGTGTGTTGAAGTGGTCCTAATGTGTTAGAGCTAATGACATAAAACATCGGGTGTGCTACAGTTAGGCCCGTAGTCAGACTTGATAAGTGAAGAATCGTGCACTAGGTTCCACCAGTTATTAAGACGCTGTGCTCCAAAGAGACATTTTTTCATACTTTAAATGGACACAGTGTGTCAAATTTTCTTTTTCAAAAACGATGTTAATCATACTTTGAAAATATTTCGAAAATTAGTGATTAAGTTCAATATTTAAATTTGTTTTAAAAATGGATAATTAAAAGTGGAAAATATTCAATGTTAAACCAATATTTATCACTCTTTTGTATGAAACCTCCAGAAGTACATTCCTCTACATTAACATTACACATATATTTTGTATAAATCCGTATAGACGTTTTCTTACACCAACCAAAATGCAAAATGAACAAATATTTACGAATAGTTTTTATATAGTTTTGCATTAAAATGTCTGTATTATTTTAGCTAAAGCTTTCAAGGGACAGATTTTGTTATATAGTTTTTATGATAAAAATCCGTTCAAGTAAGACAATTCCGTTATTCACAAATTTCGTTCAAAGAATGTCGAACATGGGAGCTGCTACTGGCTGTTAAATCTATTTATAATAAAAAAAAAATGAAACGAACGGAGTATAAACGGTCCGAAAGAATAAACATGTTCATTATATATGACAAAAGTATAAGCAGGTTTTTATGAACATCTTAATAACTTGAGTTATTTCGAAAGAAGTTAGCACTATCATATGCCAACAATGGCCAAACCAAACTAAAGCCAAATCAAACCAACCATAGCCAAAATTAATCTAACTATAGCCATATCAAACTAATTATAGCTACATCAAACAAACTATAGCCAAATCAAACCGACCATAGCTGAATCAAACTAACCATAACTAAACCTAACAAAACAATAGGTATATCAAAACGACAATAGCCAAATCAAACAAACCATAGCCAATTCAAACAAACCACAGCTATATTAAACCAACCATAGCCAAATCAAACTTTCCATAGATATATCAAACCAACCATAGCCAAATCAAACCAACCATAGCCAAATCAAACAAACAATAGCCAAATCATTCTAATCATAGATATATCAAACCAACCGTAGCCAAATCTAACTAACTATAGCCATATGAAACTAAATATAGCTAAAGCTAACCAACAATAGTCACATCAAACTAACCATAGCAAAATCAAACCAGCAATAGCCAAATCAAACTAACCATAGTTAAGTCAAACAAACCATAGCCAATTCAAACTAACCATAGCCATATCAAACCAACCATAACCAAATCAAACAAACCATAGCTAATTCAAACCAACCATAGCCAAATCAAACCAACCATAGCTAAATCAAGCCAACAACAGCCCGTTTAATCCAACCATAACCAAATCAAACAAACCCTAGACAATTCAAACTAGTTATAGCCAAATCAAACCGACCATAGCCAAATCAAACAAACCCTAGGCAATTCAAACTAACCATAGCTATATCACACCAACCATAGCCAAATCAAACCAACCATAGCCAAATTCAAACTAACCATAACCAAAATCAAATTAACCATAGCCTTATCAAACTAACCAAAGCCATTATATTACAATAATAATATTCATTCATATATAATGTAATCATAGTATCTATTTTGCAGGTCCACTTTACGTACGATAATCGTAACTGTGCCAGTGCCTTTTATTGAACAGTAACTTGTTACTTTCAATCACTCTAATCTCATAGCCAAATCAAACTAACCATAGCCATATTAATGAAACGAAAAATGAAACCAGCAATGGCCAAATCAAACCAACTTTAGCTAAATCAGGCCAACTATAGCCATTTAAAACAAACCATAGCTAAATCAAACTAACCATAGCCAAATAAAAAAACAAGTTGGCCAAATCAAACTATCTATAGCTATATCGAACGAATTTTAGCTAAACTAAACCAACAATAGTCACAAGAAACTAACAATAGCAAAATGAAACCAACAATGGTCGAATCAAACTAACTTGAGCTAAATCAAGCCAACCATAGCCAAATCAAAATAAATCGCACCCAAATCAAACCAATAAAGGCTAAATCAAACTAACCATAACTAAATCAAACTAACAATAGCTAAATCAAACTAACAATGGCTAAATCAAACTAACCATAGATATATCAAACCAACAATAGCAACAGTGGCCAAAATAAAACCAAATGTAGCTAAATCAACCCAACAATAGCAATATCAAACCAACCATAGCCAAATCAATCTAAACATAACGTATCAAATCGACATTGGCCAACTATTAAACCAACTATAGCTAAATCAAGCCAACTGTAGCCAGTTAAAACAAACCATAGCCAAATCAAACTAACCACAGCCAAATAAAAAAAAGAGTTGGCCAAATCCAACTAGCTTTAGCTATATCGAATTATATCCAAACTAAACCAACAATATCCAAATGAAACCAACAATGGCAAAATCAAATCAACTATAGCTAAATCAAGCCAACCATAGCCAAATCAAACTAACCATAACTTAATCAAACCAACAAGGGCTAAATTACAGTAACCATAGTCATATCAAACCATCAATAGCCAAATGAACCAACCATGCCAAATCAATCTAAAATAACGTAAAATGAAGGCCAAACCCTTTTAACCCAAATATAAAATCAACCAAATTAGCCAATAAAAACTAATCATACCCAAAATTTAAAACCCTAACCATAGCCAAAAGAAACCAACGATTGGGCCAAACCAAACTTTAGCTATATCGTTATCTAAACAAAACCATGCAAATCCAAATAAATCCTAGGGAAAATCCAAAATTTTAAAAAATCAAAACCATACCCAAGTTCCTCCTAATTTAAAAACCCAAACCTAAATTCAGTAACCGTTTCCCAATTTTCCCATAGTGGCCTGAACAACAGTTTCCCTAAATCAACCAACAATTTTGGGCCAACCATGTGTTTTATTTAAAACCATAGTTTTAAATTTAAAACAATCTTAGAAAATTCCATTTCTACCCAAAAGTTGCCCTAAGTTTCCCAAAGCCCAAATTTGCTTTTTGGGTTTTCCCTAAACTAACCCATTCGTAAGAAAAAAGTAAGTTCCATTTTTCCAAGAAGTCAAAAAAAAATTTGGGGGAAAGCCTCCAAGAAAAAAACCACCTTAGATTAAAGCACCTTTTGAATATTCCTTTGATGGTTCTGATAAAGGTTCTACTGAACCAAGTTTTGCCAAATGTTTTTTTGGGTTTTAAAGTTTTGTTTGTATTACGGGTTTTTGAAAGTATTCTTTTCCAAATTGTTAGGCCAGGAATGTTTTGGTTTTCGGGTGTTCCGAACCATTTAATTTGTAGGAATTGTTCTTATTCAGAAGCCGACCTTTAATTTTAATCCTACCAACAAAACCCATCCTTAGAAAAAAACCCCGTGGTGAAATTGATTTTTACATGATGTTTGAAAAAGGTATACAAAATTTTTTAAAAAGAAAATTTTATCCAGGATTGAAGTTTATTATTTTCAGGCAGACTTTTATCTTTGCTCCTTGGCCAAGTCTCTGTACAAATCTTGTATTTTTCTTCTTCATTACATTATTTGTTAAAAATGTGTCAATTATGGTGTCATAAGTGAAAATGTTGGTTCACAGCACTTTTAACAGGGTATTGGATTAGGAAATGGCTCAGTGAGTTAAATGCCAGCTCTTTTAACTGAAGATTAATATCATA
The DNA here is from genome assembly GCA_030562195.1 of Nipponacmea schrenckii. NCBI lineage: Eukaryota > Metazoa > Mollusca > Gastropoda > Lottiidae > Nipponacmea > Nipponacmea schrenckii. The sequence goes on from JAUJPP010000007.1 coordinate 32,045,449, forward strand.
AGTCAAGGTAATACCTAGCTACAGGCTGTGCACAAAATTACTCGTTAGTTGTCAAAAAAAAAAAAAAAATAAATAGCCAAATGTGGCAAAAATTTCTCATTGTATACTGCTTGGTATGTTTCTTTATTTGGTGTATAAGATTAAGATGTAACAAAACTGATTTTGATCACAAAAACTTAATGTTTATTTTCAAGCGGTACCCATACTCTATCAAGGCCATCATGACAGTTTTGGGTATATTATTAATGCCTATGAAGAAGGAGATAAAGAACAGTCAATGGTAGGAGAAATTATGATAAAAACTTTCGAGTATTTGAAATGCCGACTCAGAATGTCTTTAGTAACTTCATTGTACTCATCAAGTCACGAAATTATTTGGGAAATGCACAGGTGGAGGCAAAACAACATCGAGTCAATTCATTTGAAGATAGTGAGTTTACAGTTTCTATTTTATACATGTAGTCCGAAACTAGTCTATTTCAAAGTATAAGAGAATAAAAAAAAGTATAAAATAGTATCTGAATAGAAAGAATGAGAAAAAAATAGTATATAGAAATAGAAAGTTTACAAAATGCTGAAAATAAAATAGTTTCTAAATAGAAATAAAGAGAAAAGTTGCAAATGAAAAAGTATCTGTATAGTCAAAATGAATGCAAATGAATGTCTCTGAGGTACCAGTATGTTACAAGTTACCACCCCACTTGATATCAGTTAATATTATTATTATATTCTGTTTGTAGCCCCATTGGTAATTCCTGAAATCTTAATGGTTGACAAGATATACCACAATTATGCCATTGTGAATTGGGTACCAATTGAAAATACAGATGATGAAGCTATACAGGGAATTTTCAATGGATTTCAGGTGGGTATTTGTCTACAAAATAAAGTTGGATGAACTAATAATAAACTCTTTATTTTACACGGGTCAGAATTAGATCCAGTACACAAGGACATGATCCTGTCTAACAACTCATGGGACAAACTCATTTTCATTTCATTCAGGGCATACAGTTAAAACAAGTTAAGACTATTAAGTTAAGACCATTGAGCTAAGACCATTGAGACTGTCAAGTTGAGACTATTGAGTTAAGACTATTAAGCTAAGACTATTGAGACTGTCAAGTTGAGACTATTGAGCTAAGACTTTCAAGCTAAGATCATTAACCTAAGACTATTGAGCTAAGACTAATATTGAGCTTAAGGTATTGAGTTATGGCTATTGAGAAAAGACTATTAAGCTAAGACTATTGAGCTTAGACTATTATAAAAATCTTTTATTCCTCGGCATATGAAGATTCAAAAAGTTTATACAGATGGTTACATTCAAGTAAAACAGTTTTACAATAGTGTAGTTCTTAAATATAGAGGTAATAAAATATAGTACTACGGTAATTTTTGAAATAAGTATAGTTTTTCAACATTGTCAGTAAACATTGTTGGATTAAATTTTAGTAGCTTGACTGTGAACTGGATACAACTTAAACTCAGCATATACAGATAAAACATATGAACTTTACTTGACTATCTATTTGTTTATAACAGTAGAGTTGAATAAATAACTTGCAATGAGAAGAAAAGTATGGATTTTTAAGGCTAAACAGTAGAATGGGATGGGGAGTGAGTGTCTCAAGGAATTCTTAAAAGATTGAGAAACTCTGTTTGTTGGATTGTTTTAGAAAATGTAATGTGTTTCTATAGGTTCAATATTGGAGAAATGATCAAGGATACAAAGATATGGTGAAAATTAATGTGACATCAGGGAATACACTAAAGCTTAATGATTTGCTGCCTGATACTGGTTATAAGGTTCAGGTTGCAGTGCGTAATACACATTATGTAGGCCTAGGCCAAGCTAGTCCAGAGATTGTATTCAGCACATTACCAGGCCATATAGATCCACCACTTCAACCACAGGAATTGGAGGAGCCATCAATAGAGTCGTATCACTCACTCACATAGTATATAAAGACAAGGAACGAAACGACCAAATCAAAACACGGCACCCCGCCTCAACAAAATATCCCCAAAATGACACTTCTACTTATTTTTTTCGCTTGAAACTTCACACGCACATCACTAAATGGTTCACCTTTCATTTCCAGCCAAATTTTAGGTCCTTAATTGAAGGGATGGAGCGCAATCCCCTTTTTTTCAAAGTTATTTTCATTTGAAATTAGTTTAACAACCTCAGCGTCTGTGACGTCACATTTAGCTCCGCACCAAATTTGTGGTAAGGGAAGTAATTATGTGATTCAGACAACAACTGTTCATAGTAATTTACGATCCTTTCTGTCAATTACATCACAAAATGATATTTTCGGGCTGATTATTGAAATAATGATATTTTTCATTCCCTGCATAACAATTCACATAAATATTTTGATCAAAAGGTAACAATTAATTTTTTATACAAGAATTTCACAATTTAACAGTGGTTTAGATGCCATTCAGATTGTCGGTTAAAAATGAACACTAAATCAAGCAAATAAAAATTTATTACTCTCTCAAATAGATTGGATTAATTATTTTATAAATTTAAACCAATTTCTATCGGTGAAAAGTAAATATTAACAATTTTTATTGACTTCTCTAATTTGGTGCGGAGCTAAATGTGACGTCACAGACGCTGAGGCTGTTAAACTAATTTCTAATGAAAATATCTGTGGAAGAAAGGGGATTGCGCTCCATCCCTTCAATTAAGGACCTAAAATTTGGTTGGAAATGAAAGGTGAACCATTTAGTGATGTGCGTGTGAAGTTTCAAGCGAAAAAAATAAGTAGAAGTGTCATTTTGGGGATGTTTTGTTGAGGCGGGGTGCCGTGTTTTGATTTGGTCGTTTCGTTCCTTGTCTTTATATATACTATGTGAGTGAGTGATACGACTCTATTGATGGCTCCTCCAATTCCTGTGCTTCAACTAAGTCAAACATGACTACACCAACATCCAATACAAATAAGATAAACAGTAAGTCAAGGTCAAGGTCACCACTACCATAGGAAATGATCAATATATATATATATATATGTAAACATGAGTAAAAACTCATTAACTGCAGATTGAAAATCTTTAAATCCTCCATTAACAGGCATTACATTGATTTAGAGTTGTGGGAGAGTATAATTATGATGTAAAAGAATTTCCTGGGATAGGTGCCCCAGCCATTGCGTCCACATTCATCTAGTTAAGATGCTGGGATGGATTATATCACATCTAAAATTTGAAAGGATTGATAGACCCACTACTTATTATAACTTGGTCATGTTTCACATGAAAAGAAAGACTGTATGGAAATTTCTATTTCTTGATTTGCTAGTGTGCTCACTTCGTTAAATCTAGCTTCAATAAGATTTCTCTGCGAGTTGCACAGTTCACCTAGAAATATGGCGATATATATCTATTTGTGATATATAAATGCTTAATATCATATCCACCCTAACCAATATTGTCCAGCCCTAGTTACAGAGTATTAGTATAAATCGTATTTATCTGTTTCAGTTTGTCCTTCTGGAAAATCTGTCCATTGTTGTAGTGCTGATCTATGTAAGATGTCTGTGTGTACTGCCTATCCTAGTGCTGTGTGTAGAGTCAATCCATGTGGAGGTTGTTCAGTTGTTTTCTATGATTATGATAAGAATGTTGTCAACTGTACTAAAGGTAAGTTAATTGTATTGAAAACCTGATGTTGGATTTGTTTGTGATTAAGTAAAATAAATTATTTAATTTAATGTATTTTTTCTCTTGAATTAAAAGAAAGGGTTTATTAACCTTTAAACAGGTGCTTTTCACCAATTTACTATAAACTACTATATACAGCTGTAATAAAGTTTTGAAATATATATAAGTCTCCAGTTGTTATTGTATATTGATAGGATTGAGTATGTGTGCTGCAGTAAAAGCTCGATATCAACATGCCTTTAATAACTAACATGACTAATATTTATACTATTGTGGTGGTTGGTAATAAAACTATGCGAACTGATATGAAAATTACACCAACTAATGAAGGTGAGTTCAAATTATAATACAGTTTATAAAACAGACGTTTTTTTGGGATTGATACCTAGTAGCTATTATTTGTACTTTCTCTCTTAACAAAAGAAAAAATAGCATTATTCTTAAAAATTTAACATTTTAATCTAAAAAGTACCCCTTCATAAACTAACTAACTTGTCTATTTGAGCTCTTTAAAGGACATAAATTATTTTGAAACTAGGTGATTTTAAGGCGAATAGAATATTTCCTATCAGAGAAAACTAAAAACACTGTTAAAAAACTGGAGAATATTAGCTTGTGTTTTAACAGAAGAAGATATATTCAAATAACTATTTATTAACTGAAGTGTAAAATGAACAGTTCAGAATATTTTGAACATTTTTAAGTCTATGACACTCTTGAAAACTGTAAATTTCCCCGTAATAATGATTTGATAGCATTGTACTATAATTTATTCTTGTATAAATGCAGATATAGAAAGCAATGATTATGTGTGTAGCCTGCCCCCAGTAACTGGAATGTGCCGTGCCTATATCCCACGCTGGTATTTTAACCCTGCTACAAAAATATGTTATATTGTAAGATCGCGACTATATTCCTTACAATTTACTATGCAAATCTAACAAATGAATGTATCTAAAAGACAAAGCATTGCATACATGAGGAATGGGAGAGCTAATAGAGTGATATTTCCCAAACATATATACATAATTGTTGATTTATTTTCATACAGAAATCTGTATTATAGTTTATACTCTAGACCTTGGCCAGTGCTTCTAAAGGAGAATACAATTCATAATCTGAGTTCATCTATGTATTTATGATAATGGTTGATTAGGATAAGCTTTATATAATATAATAACCAACGATATTTTGATATTGTAGATGATATTTGTAAAGTTGTTTCTGCTAAACCACATAAAGATTGTCATGGTACGTATGAAAGATAGTAAACTTTTATTTTTATTAGCTTTCTGATATCAACTTTAAAAATGCATTAAAATCAACATGATTTTTTTCTTTCTATAAACTCTTGTACCTCTTACTGTTTTTGCTAGCCCAGAAGTTGCATAAATGTAGGACGTAAAACTCCATTCAATTCATTACTTGTTCTTCTTAGAAAGATGTGCATAAAAGTTATTTTGAATCTATCCAAATAGACCAATAAAATTGTGTTTAATCATTGTTATTTCAGCTCCAGTTGTTTGTCCTGGTCAAGAAACACCAACAATCTGCCCAGTAGATGTGTGTGAGAAGGCTAGTTGTAATGGCAATCCATGCGCACTATGTAGCATTGATCCGTGTACATGTAAACCAGTGTTTGTAGACATCATGTCCAATATCACCATCACTTATTGTAGTATCAGTAAGTTAAAACATTAAAATACTCCAATACTGGGTTTCTGTATGTATCACAGTTGGTTTAATCGTTGAAACTTGACATTGCTTGGCTATATCTTTTCTATTTGCATTTATTTATTACTTCTGGTACTATTACTTTTCAGAAACATTTTGCTTTACAGTAGAAATGTGTATGACCTAATGTATAAAGTTTTCAAAGATTCCTATGAAATTCATCTACTGGAACTTAAGGCCTATCTTATGTGTGGTAATGGAAAAAAGGTCAGATTAAGACATTAAACCAAAAGCCCTTAGTAGTTATATATCAAAGATTTGGTCAATGTGCTGTCCTCTATTGAATTTTATTTTTTTTTGTATTTTCCTAAGGAATAATTTGCTATTTTGTAGTTACCCACACTATGTGTAGAATGGAGTATTGTAATCAACTGATAGAGAAGAACCGAGCTAAGTCTATGGGTCAAGACAGTGATATATTACTACTATCCTGCGATAGTACTGGCAGGTATAACAGTAAATAGTGTGATTCTGATAAATGCAGTGTGTTGATGGTAAAGGACAGTGGACTAAAGATTTGAAATCTACCCAGGATACTTGCTGTAAGTAATGTCTCTTGATTACACTCTGTAATTGAGTTTGTCTTTTAGTCAGGGCTGTTGATTTATTTTTTTCCCAACCGGGCATTTTTTAAAACAATGTTTTACTTTTATGTCTGGCGGAGCCTATTTGCAAATTGTCATTTTGGCATGACTGCCGGTCATGACTGGCATATAGAGCCAAATCAACAGCCCTGCTCTTAGTATCACTAATGAAATTAATAATATCACAAATAAAATATATAACATGCAAATATCATTTAAGCTAGTCGTTTTTTTCACATAATTCACATAGCAAAGTTGTATAATATTTGGGCTTTTGAAATATGAAATTTTGAATAAGATAACTCTGTAGGCCTATAGAATGATAACTTCCAATAGACTACACCATCATTTCCAGCTTTTTCAAGTTTTTAACCAGATTTTTTTTTCAATTTTTCAGTGAGAAATGAAACTTTAGAAGTAACAGTTCAAATGAAATTCAAACAAGATTTCTCCAAGGTAGAAAATAACTTAGCAGAATTTGAAGTGTAAGTATCTAATAATCATTAGCATTATTGGTGTGTAAACTCTTGAAGTTTGCATTGGACAAAAATAATGTGTTTATTAGTAGATACAGTATGGTAAGTCATGTTGTTATTTTATAGAGCTGTGTTAGAACTAATGAAGAAATGGAATATAGATGAGTATGTTAAATCAATTACAGTAAGTTACAAGATTTTAGTATCTATAACTGTTAAATCATCATAAACTTATCCTGAACATGTTTATCTATTTTTAACATATCCTGAACATGTTTATCTATTTTCATCTTATCGTGAACATGTTTTTCTATTTTTAACTTATCCTGAACATGTTTATCTATTTTCAACTTATCATGAACATTTTTATCTATTTTCAACTTATCCTGGACATGTTTATCTATTTTTAACATATCATGAACATGTTCATCTATTTTTAACTTATCATGAACATGTTTATCTATTTTTAACATATCATGAACATGTTCATCTATTTTCAACTTATCCTGAACATGTTTATCTTTTTTTAACATATCCTGAACATGTTTATCTATTTTTAACTTATCCTGAACATGTTTATCTATTTTTAACTTATCCTGAACATTTTTATCTATTTTCAACTTATCCTGAACATGTTTATCTATTTTTTAACATATCATGAACATGTTTATCTATTTTTAACTTATCCTGAACATGTTTATTTATTTTCAACTTATCCTGAACATGTTTATCTATTTTCAACTTATCCTGAACATGTTTATCTATTTTCAACTTATCCTGAATATGTTTATCTATTTTTTGAATATAATGAACATGTTTATCTGTTTTTAACTTATCCTGAACATGTTAATCTATTTTCAACTTATCCTGAACATGTTAATCTTTTTTCAACTTATCCTGAACATGTTTATCTATTTGTAACATATGAACATGTTTATCTATTTTCAACTTTTCCTGAACATATTTATCTAATTTCAACTTATCCTGAACATGTTTTTCTATTTTTAACATATCATGAACATGTTTATCTATTTTTAGCATATTATGAACAAGTTTATCTACTACTAACTTAACTACTGATTTAACATAAATCAAATTAAGACTAATATTATGAATAAGATGAACGAAAAATAATTCTTTAAAATGGAATTCAATTGTACTGAACGACTATATTTGTTATCCCATGAAACTATTAAGCATTTATTGTCAACTAAAACGTCCAATCTGGCATTTATTATATTTGGAGCAATTGACATTATAGCAAATAATAATGCCTTCGCTTCCTTAATGACTATTAGTTTTGCCATATATTCATGACTAAAATAATCTCCAAACTCCGGTTCTTTATCGTGCAATAGTACAGATCCCGACTTGTAGTTGGAAGCATCAGTCGCTAAAGATATAACACTATGATGCTCTAACTTCCACGGAAAACAGTCGTCCCAATTATCAATAAATTTCCAAAATGCAATTTCATCTCTCAGGTTATTTGAGATTATTATGAAATCTAATTTAGATTTAAGTAAATATGAGATAGTTCTGAAACAATATGAAACAAACAACTTAGCCGCTGGAATAGCCAATGAGAAAGAAATACACTTTCCTGTAAATCACTGTAGAGAAACTAAAGATACATATTTAGAAGCCAAAATATAGTCTCTCAAATTTACAAATTTGTTGATGTGTCCATTGAAATGCTTGTTTCTTTGAGTCAATTTTCATACCCAAATATTCCAACAATTGTGAGGGGATTAACTGGGATTTGACTAGACCTATATAGTACCCCATCCGAATTACAACTTGGCATACCATATATATGGCCAATCGAACTTTATCAAAATTAGACAGTAACTCTGAATGTACCGTACCAACAAATCTGTCGTCAATGTAAACCAAGTTATTTATACCTAATTGTCTCAAATATGAACAAAAACCAAAAAGGGAACGGCAGCCTTTTTTGACTAAAACATGGTCATATCCAGATTTATCATCTAATTTGAATATTAGAATTAATGCTCTGCGACTAATGCTTTTACACTATTGCTATGTAGAAGAAGCTTTTACAATTTTACACTATTGCTAAGTAGAAGAACCTTTTACAATTTTACATTGTTGCTATTACTAAACCATTTGTGATAAGGCTACTTTTAAATCAATAGAGGTTTTAGGGTGTTTAACATTTGAATATCAACATAAGAATCTGCCATTAGAAGTTTGAAGTTTTAGTTATTATTGTTCAAAGGTTTTACGACATTGGTATTAGAAGTATTATGTTTTTTCATCATAGGTATTAGCTATTTCAGCAGATCATTATAGTTTTGAACAAAATTTCCTGCCATAGTTTATATCAGTAAAAACATTTCGTCACATAATGTTCAAATTTTACACTTGCCTGTATATTATTGCTACCGCGAGACTATACAATTAACAATACGATAACGTTATATTAGATTAATAGTAATCTACCCTTAAGCTTTAATAAAACTATTTTCCACTTCTTTATGTTTTAGCTTTTTTCAATTTAACAATTTTAATTTCTGGAGTGTATGTACAAAGTTGAGTTTGTAGTGGATACCCGACAGTTCTTGTTAATTACCTGTTAAAAAAAATTTCAACTTAAAAACATCGAAATTGAAAGGTTAAAAGTTTCAAAAGGTCCGAAATCCATGGAATAATGGATCTCTGCCACGCTCGAGGCTGTTCACAGTTCTACTTTATATTCTTTTTCATTTCAGGGGTCTGCTTTGGGTATATCAAGAGCTACATGTGATGATAAGTTTTATAATGAATGAATGAAGAGTGTATTGATGTTAGACGAAGGGATGTTGATTCACAAAGTCTAGATAGTTTGTTGTTGCCAAGTCGTGTCTTTTATTTATTATGTTATGGTAAAAATATTCGAAGCCAATCATTTCCCAACTGCCTCCTCAGGTTGGTGCAGTCAAAGCTGGGTTAATGGACCTCTTCCTTGATCTACTGAGGTACAATAATACACTGTTGAAACTTAAAAGTTATGGAATATATGTATGTTCGAATAGTGTTGACAGCCAACTGGGGTGATTAACTGGTATAACTGACCAGGTCTCTATCATGCAGCCACGGCGTGATACAAGTTGAAGGACCAGGACCATAATATGAATGCATGAGAAAAAGTGCGGAAAGCATATCATGCAGGCAAAGCAGTGTTGACTTCGCACAACACATCAGGGCGTATAGTGTAACATAATATTATCATTCACCTGATAACTAAATTTTTCAGAATCGTTGAGATGATACATATCTCTCGGACTGATTCGTGTACATACTGATAATTGTTTAAGAAATAAAGACACATTTATGCTGCACTACTTTATTCTTATAATAATTTTCATTAACAGATAATCGGACAAGAATATAACATAGGCATCATTGCAGTGGGATATTCTTTGCTTTTTCTGTTACTGAAATTTAAAACAGATTTCATTAGATTGGTCCATGTCGACTGATCAATCACATCATCTTAGCGGATTCTATCGAAGGGAAAAGTGTATTTCCAAATCCAATAAACTGTATAGTCGCAGATTACAACTGCCAAGGCAGACGATAAGATGCAATGTTTTTTATAAGCAAAACAAGAGAAACTGACCGTGCAACATGTAACCAGATTGTTCCAGAAACCGACACTCTTTGAGCTGGAGAGTGGAAAATAAACCAAGGTTTCTTTGTCATATATCGTGTCCAAACCACACTCCCACTCGTTATACTTCCTCTCTCATCACGTCCAGAACACACCCCCATTCGTTATACTTTTTCTCTCACCATGTCCAAACCACACACCCATTCGTTACACTTCATCTCTCATCATGTCCATACCACATCATCAACTTAATAAAGCACATCATTATCGCGAACTTGAGATACCAATTTTCATGGAAACGGCGAAAAGAATTAATGATATATTAAAAATTTTAGTCTCAAACATTTTTATTTCTGAAGCTCAATTTGACTACCTTTCCGCTGATCAAAATATCAGACCACGGCATACTTACACTCTTCCCAAAATACATAAAGATCCAGAAACTGGATGGTTTGTTCCAAATAAAATTCCAAAAGGAAGAACCATTATTTCAGACTGCGCGAGCGAATCAAACCGAGTTTCCGAGTACATTGACCATTTTTTATTGCCATTGGCATGTCAGCACCCTTCCTATCTAAAAGATACTACCGATTTTGTCGAAAAAATAAAGCAATTAAATATTCCTCCTGATGCGAAATTTATTACATTGGACGTGACTTCAATGTATAGACAACAAGACCGCTTTAGAAGCTATCCGAAAAGCCTTTGAACGAAATCCGTGCGGAGAAAGACCTGATAAGGAAATTTTAGACCTCCTGGAAATTTGTTTAACGCGAAATGACTTCAATTTTAACGGAAAAACTTATCTTCAAATATCTGGTACTGCTATGGGGAAACGCTTTGCCCCAAGTTACGCGAATATATTCCGAATGGGAACGCGAAATTGACCACATTTCACCTTTTAAACCTTTCTTCTATGGAAGATTTCTTGACGACATTTTTATCATTTGGTCCGAATCTCTTGAAATTTTTTGGCAGTATTTTGAAATTCTGAATAACCATCATCCATCTGTAAAATCAACAGCAAACATTAGCGAAACAAGAATGAACTTCCTGGACACGACAGTGTTCAAGGGTACCAATTTTGATGAAAATAGAAAACTTGATATCAAAGTATATTTCAAAGAGACCGATACTCACCAACTTTTATTTAAAAATTCGTTTCATCCGAAACACACATTTTCTGGCATTATCAAATCACAAGTTCTAAGGTTCCCTAGAATTTGTACACAACAGACCGATTTTGATTCCGCGTGTAGACTTGTTTTTGATAAATTACGAGAAAGGGCTTACTCAAAACGTTTCCTGCGCCAAATTAAAAACGACACCCTTTTGAACCTTCAGAGAAAGAGTAACCCCCCTCCCCCTTTTAATGGCCTTGGATCAACACCGAGCAGAGGTTCTGCGTGTCGTACCTGTGTTCATGTACCAATTTCTCATTATTTTCAAAACAAAAAGACCGGCAAATATTTTCTCATGCGTGACCAACTCTCTTGTGTTGACCAAAATTTAATATACCTAATTTCTTGTAAAAAATGCGAAGTCCAATATGTTGGCGAAACAAAAAATATGTTAAGAACCGTACGATATCGTACATGGCAAAAACAGACCTATTGCGAACCACTTTAACCTCCCCGACCACTCCATTGAAGACTTTGTAATTATGCCTATTGAGGCGGTTATGTCGATGCCTTATATTAAGCCAAAACATAGAAGATTGCAGCGCGAGAGCTATTGGATGGAGCAGTTGGACACAGTATATCCGAATGGCTTAAACCTTCAGCATGACAACCAAATAATCCCCTTCATCACTACCTATAATCATACTGCTACCAACGCATCGGTAATTGTAAAAAAATTACTTTATACTAAAAGAATTGTTACCGCGTTCAAGAGGAATAAAAATCTAAGTAACCATTTAGTCCATGGCAGACTTGAACCACTGCAAAACGTTTTTTCAAATCCATAACTGTTTAATATATTTTTTTCAAATCCAGAACTGTTTTATATTTTTTATTACCTTAAATAATTATTAGTCAAATGTAGTCAGTATACACTTTAGTTTATTATAGGTCAATGGGCTCCAGTATTTGAACAGGATAATGAGGACCAAAATTAAAAAGTTTTTTTGTTTTTTTAGATTTGGATTTCAGAACCGTTGAAAGATCAAGACTTCCATACTTTTCATGATTATAACCTTAACCATTTTTAACTTTTGTTTACACTAACTATCTCATCCTATAATGATGTTTCTTACTTCATGACCTAGGCCAGTGCTTTCTTGAGAATACTAATCTCATCTCACCCTAACACCCCCATTCGTTATATTTATAACGTGATAAAGGTTGTGCACGATTAAGATAAAATTTCCTATTCGAAATCATGCTACATAGTGACCGTGGTGAAATAAAACGAAACTAACTAAATTACAACTATATAGGACTCAGACCACTAAAACATTTCATGCTAATGATTGTATAGTCCGTTCCATTTTTAGAAATCCTCTTTCTCCCTTCCTTTGGGGGTGTTTGCATGCCTATTTTGGACTAATTTTTGGTCTAGATTTGAAATTTGATGTCTGAAATTGCATTTTCTTTCAGAATTTCTGAGATAATGAGAAATTTAATTGGCGGAAGGTTATTTCTAAAAATAGTGGTTTTGTGTGCAGTGACAGTCAAGCGGATGTTGATAAAATGTAGTGGTTTACTTTCATTTTGTTTAGTGCAAAATTTTCATGGTCATGCTATATTGGATTTTTGTACAGAAACCAAGTATTGGCCTGGCTTTCATGTGGCATATAAGAAAGTTTTCAACGAGATTTCTGGAAAAAGTTCTAGAAGGTTGAATTTTGTGATTTAACATGGAAATAGATGGCAAATGAATTAGCGGACTAAGTCCATAACTTACTTCTGTTGGCTAGTGCGACAACTGATTCATACTCTCTCACTAGTACCTTCCCATTATCTGTAATACAAAAACCTGAATCACGATATCGAAACCAGTGGCGACCTTTACCAAACAAGTTTCCGACTCATCAGGTTGAAGACAAGTTCGGTTATGTTCTAAGTTAAAAGAGATGAGCAATTGATGTTAACCATCGGTAATTTTTCATACTTCTAAGCGTTCTTAATTTTACAATAGATTCTTCCAGATACCTGTCAGCTGCTGGCAGAGGTGGGAGCATACGAAAATATGTATGGTTATAAATGTATATAACACATGATCGTAGTTCACAGCCATTGTAGATCCTCTCCTCGGCGGATTGAGTTGAGTTTTAAAAATCCTATATTTCAAGAATAGAATATTTCCACAATCAGAGTACTCTGTGGTCAGAATTCAGAATGAAGGATATGGAACCCGTTCAGTACTTACCGCCAGCGTCATAAATTGCTTTAAATTCAGCCAAATCATAATCACCAAATACAGATTTGATTTCTTAGCAGCAGCTTTGTAATTAGCTTGGAAATCGATATATTCTACATCTCTCTTACCACACGACGTGTACACTTGTCCTGGACATCTGTAACGAAATATTATTCTTCTAGTACATGTCGGATTCTTATCCGTACCCGCCGCACGTCGGTTTCCTGGACGATCATCATCATCAATACCATAGCCACGAGTAAAAGCATTATGCGGTTTGAATATCAAATTACTTAAAACTTGATAACCTGAAAGATGAAGAAACATTTTACATTGAAGCATGTACCTCTCACTTTTATTACCAAATTTCATACTTTACCGTTAAAAGAAACTTTATCATGCTCGATAATTGTTTTGTGGTGTTTTGTGGGCTTTATTCAAAGCGTTTTATGTGTTTTCGTGGGTAAAAATATTCGCTTTAATTTATGATAACTATACCAAACTCTAAAGAAATGTATACCTTAACCTATCTGAAATATTAAACTCCTTAATTTAAATTTAATGATATCGAGCAATTACAGAATCAAAAGCAAACTGCTTTAATAACAATTACACACCTGTTTTAAAACAGATTCAGTGTGATCTATTAGATGCATAGATGTAAATTGAAATATAGAAATACTTTCATGTATCAGTTACCATCGTTTTGTAAAAGAAAATTCTCTTTAACCACCATTTCGTTTCCACATTCCGGAAAGGAATTGTAAAGTAATTTTGCTAAATATTTGTAAAATGTATTAAGGAATGGTACAAAATGAAGCTATCATTGTTCTCGATACACATACAAATCCTTTAAAATCCTCATCAAGTTGCCTTGTTTTCTTTTTGCAGTCCATAGTCAACTTATACTATCGACTAATTCTTTATGTAAAATTATATCATTTGCTATTTTCATAGAAAATAAATATTGTTTTAACCAACTTATACTTACTAATTTTAAGTGTTTCGTAGATTGTCCCTAGAGCTTAGACACTACCTTTGAAATATTATCGTTTTTCTGTCTAATTTATAGTCATTTGTTGTTAAAATTATTTTATTTATCTTGTCATATCTGTCATCGAAGATGGATCTTATATCAAAGATGTTGTTGGTGAGAATATTTCGAGTTGAAAAAATTTGATTTATTTGTTCCGCTAGGAAACCTGCTGTTCCGGTGAGGAAATAGCGTTGACAACACTCTAGCTCAGCGGTGTAGTTATCACAATTATTGAAACTACAGGATAGTTTAGTGATACTTTCCTCTTTATTATCAAAAATAACACTATATATTTCCCATAACTGTGATATCAAATAATTTTTATATACAGTGCATTAGTCTGTATATTATTTATGTTTGAATATATTAACATTGTTTATTATTAATGTTTGAAAATAAAACATTTTTTTTTATTATTAATGTTTGAATATATTAACATTGCCTGTATATTATTTATGTTTGAATATATTAACATTGTCTGTATATTAATTATGTTTGAATATATTAACATTGTCTGTATAGTATTTATGTTTGAATATATTAACATTGTATGTATATTATTAATGTTTGAATATATTAACATTGTCTGTATATTATTTATGTTTGAATATATTAACATTGTCTGTATATTATTTATGTTTGAATATTAACATTGTCTGTATAGTATTTATGTTTGAATATATAACATCGTCTGTATATTATTTATGTTTGAATATATTCACATAGTATATTATAAATGTTTGAATATACAAAATTGTTTGTATATTATTTATGTTTGAATATATAACATTGTCTGTATATTATAAATGTTTGAATATACAAAATTGTCTGTATATTATTTGTGTTTGAATATATAACATTGTCTGTATATTATTTATATATAACATTGTATATTATTTATATTGCTATGTATAACATTGTCTTTATATTATTTATATACAATGTATAACATTGTCTGTGTATTATTTATAAATAAAATTGTATGTTATTTATGTTTGAATATATAACATTGTATACTATTTATGTTTGAATTATTGTCTTTCCATTCACAGTTGAAGATATATTAGTACCTTCGTATTGTTTCTCTACCTGGTTTCATTTAATACCACCATCCTACTCCAGCCAGATAAATTACTTGCCCCTCCGGATAAATTACTTGCCCCCCCCCCCCCCGGATAAATAACTTGCCCATCCGGAAAAATAACTTGTCACTCCAGATATATAATTTGCCCCTCTGGATAAGTTACTTGCACCTCCGGATAATTACTTGCCCCTCCGGATAATTGAATGGCCCTCCAGATAAATTACTTGCCCCTCCGGATAATTAAATGGTCCCTTCATATAAATCAAGTCTGGATATAGACCTTGTAAAAGATATAAAAGAACACAATAGGTTTAATAGATGACGGACACTGCAGAGTAGATCGCAATTTTGGAAATTAGCCTCAACGGTGTAGGGATATTTAACTTGTACAGCCTGTATAACGTGGCGACCTCGGTTATTGTTTTCATATCAGCATCTGTTATGTTTCACTGACAGGGAGAAAATATTGCGAATTGTGATGAAGGTTACATCATCAGACAATGAAGTTTGAAGGTGGAAAAATCTATTAATAACTTTATGAAAGTAACAATAAAATATCACAAAAGAAACAAACTAACGTTTTAAAATAATCATGTTAATTTATGGTTCATTAAAAGCATGCTTTACATGTATGACACATACCATTATACAACCAATACTAACGTTTATAGCTGAACATGTTGTACAATGCACACTATGCACACAACACTAGAGTTTAGATTTTGTTGTACAACCAGCACTACAGATAATAAAATGAATCATTTGAATTATGTTGTACAAACAATATATTCTACTCTATAACCAACACTAGAGCTTAAAATCTATATTAAAATAATTTCAGTGATACAACCAACACTAGAGTTTTTAACGAAATCTCTTGTAAGATGAATTATGTTGTATAACAAACACTAATGTTTATAACTGAATCTGTACAACATGCACTAGAGTTCATAGCTGGGACTGCTGTACAACAGACACTAGAGTTCATAACTAAATCTGTTGTACACCATATACTAGAGTTCATAACTGAATTGGTGAACAACTTACACTAGAGTTCATAACTGAATCTGTTGTACAACATGCACTAGAGTTTATAACTGAATCTGTTGTACAACAAACACTGGCGTTTATAACTGTTGTAATACAAATACTAGAGTTCATAGCTGAATATGTTGTACAATATACACTCGAGTTCATAACTAAATCTGTTTTACAACATGCACTAGAGTTCAGAAATGAATCTGTTGTAAAACATACACCAGAGTTCATAACTGAATCTATTGAACAACATATACTAGAGTCTATAATTGAATCTGTTGTACAACATACACTAGTGTTTATAACTGAATCTGTTGTAAGATGAATTCTGTTGTATTACTGTCAATGCGTTGAGTAAGTTGAAGATAACAATTGACTCTTCCGACATTCTTACCCATTACTTCATTTACATCATAACCCTATACAAATATAAAAATAATAATCAATATTAGTTGATCCTATTTGGTTCAATAATAATAGATAATTATAATAATACTAATCTAAAGTCTTCATATGACATTGGTCAGAATAAGGCTCAATCATATAGTTATAAATGGAACAATAGAATAGTGGGCAATAGAGTCTAGTTATCAATAGAATAGTGGACAATAGAGTCCGGTCACATGACGTCGTGTTGACTGCAGGACGCCGTCCATTTTATAAGAGGCCTACTTTGCATTAATATTAATGGTGCCAGTATGATTAACTTTTTTCTTCTAAACAATCTGGAGTTTCTTTAATCGTTTCAACCCCACATTATTTTTTTGCCTGGAATTAAACAACAGTTGACTAAAAAAGATCAAATATTCCTCTGCGCCTGCAAACTTTTTCAATGTACAATTTCAAAACAATTCAAATACAAAACTTTACCTCTTCTGTACAGTGGGAAGGGAGTAAGGATTTCACTGTCGACTCCAATAGCTGTAATAAAAACAAAACAGCAATGATGATTAATACATACGTGTGGCATGGTAAGTTTCATAGCAACAACATAAATAAAGGTGCAGAAAAGGAGGACGTAAAACTCCATTCATATCATTTTAACAACATAATTAAATACAGAACACAATTCAATATGTAATTTAATAACAAGAGTAATAGTAGACTCTTTATTTTACATTGGTAAGAATTAGGTCTAATACACAAGGACATTGTCTTGTCTAACATTTAGCTCATGGAGACAAACATAGACTCTTTATTTTACATTGGTAAGAATTAGGTCTAATACACAGGAACATGGTCTTGTCTAACATTTAGCTCATGGAGACAAACATAGACTCTTTATTTTACACGGGTCAGAATTAGGTCTAATACACATTGACATGGTCTTGTCTTAAAATTCAACCCATGAGGACAAACATAGACTCTGTATTTTACATGGGTTAGAATTAGGTCTAATACACAAGGACATGGTCTTGTCTTAAAATTCAACCCATAAGGACAAACATAGACTCTTTATTTTACATGAGTCAGAATAAGGTTCAATACACAAGGACATTGTTCTGTCTAGCATTTAGTTCATGGGGACAAACATAGACTCTTTATTTTACATGGGTCAGAATTAGGTTCAATACACAAGAACATGGTCTTGTCTTAAAATTCAATTTATGAGGACAAACATAGACTCTTAATTTTACATGAGTCAGAATAAGGTTCAATACATGAGGACATTGTTCTGTCTAGCATTCAGTTCATGGGGACAAACATAGACTCTTTATTTTACATGGGTTAGAATTAGGTTCAATACACAAGGACATGGTCTTGTCTTAAAATTCAACCCATGAGGACAAACATAGACTCTTAATTTTACATGAGTCAGAATAAGGTTCAATACATGAGGACATTGTTCTGTCTAGCATTCAGTTCATGGGGACAAACATAGACTCTTTATTATACATGGGTTAGAATTAGGTTCAATACACAAGAACATGGTCTTGTCTTAAAATTCAATTTATGAGGACAAACATAGACTCTTAATTTTACATGAGTCAGAATAAGGTTCAATACATGAGGACATTGTTCTGTCTAGCATTCAGTTCATGGGGACAAACATAGACTCTTTATTTTACATGGGTTAGAATTAGGTTCAATACACAAGGACATGGTCTTGTCTTAAAATTCAACCCATGAGGACAAACATAGACTCTTAATTTTACATGAGTCAGAATAAGGTTCAATACATGAGGACATTGTTCTGTCTAGCATTCAGTTCATGGGGACAAACATAGACTCTTTATTATACATGGGTTAGAATAAGGTTCAATACACAAGGACATGATCCAGTCTATCAATCAGCCCATGGAACGATATAATGAATGATAAAAGAAATAAACACACAAACATCAGAGGGATTCAAAGTCATTTTGAATAGACATCTGAATCTGCCAAGAATATATCGCTGTTAAAATGGTGAAGAATTTAAAGACAAAAAGCTTACATTAACTCTAACAATATGGTGAGTCATATAAAAAACATTTAAAATAATTTCCATTTCCACTCTAACTACAGGATTTATGACCTCTCCTTTACATTTCTTACAAGTTGTTTGGCTGCAATTATAAAATAACAATGTATATAAAATCACATTTATATATTACAATGATAATTATGTAATTATGTATTACGTATCAAAATTATCTCAATAGAAATTCATGGAGTTTAAATCAAACACATCAATTACTTTCAAATACAATAATCATCGTCTTAGAATAACAGCAGAACATACTTCACCATTCAATTAACTAATAAGCAATATTGAAAAATTTCATGTAAAGGATAGTACTTGAAAATTGCTGCCTCCATTGAAGAATTGAGCTTTGTTTAAATTCGACCCACCCATCTGCCCCTTAAGTCATATTTTCTGACCTGTTCTATTATATATATATAAATTGACTGAAACTCACCAATCAACTTCTGAAACAAGAAGTTCATCACTACCACAGTTCTCACACTCTTCCCATGAACTCGCTTTTTCTTCATTGATATCTTTAATAGTACCTGCAATATTGAAATCATATACACCTACAATCAAGCACGTGTTTTTTTAGCACCTTTATGTCACTTTGAATAAATACAATGTATTAATAAAAAATTTAATTATGTCATGAAAGGTGTGAAGGTTTCCAATAGAAAAGTACCTAATGCAAATTAAATGAATTATTTCCTTCTATCACCTTGAGAATTGAAGCTTAAAGTCTATTCAGTATTTTGAATCAATACCAACCTTGAACGGAAACAAGTGTGTTAAAGGTCGACTGAGGTGAGAGGTAAGGCAGACAGATAGTTAAATTTTTCAAATCATTGTTATCTTCCCTGGCCATTGATATTCTACTGTATTCATCAGCTATCAGTCCACCTAGAATATATAAATTGTAATCAAGCTATACATACAAGAAGATGAATCAAAATCTGTCTAACACTGGATAATATTAGCAACTGAAATTACAGAATTAATTAGGCAATTCTGCAAGTTTTCCTAGGAAAAGAAATATAATATAGAATCATTCACAAGTCAACCATGCATAATCGAACTGCCAGAATACCGGTTCACAAATAAGGTCTATGGCTGAGTAAAAAAATAAAAAAGAAATAGATTTTTGCGTCTTACTGTCTTAAAGTTTGCTAATGAAGTGAGAAATTTTGCATAATAGGCAGCACAGGGCTCATCCATTTCACAAAGGGTCTTTCCCCTATGTAAGTCCCTATGACCTGCTTCAATGACAAGGGTAAATCAACTTCTTAAGTCTGAGTTAAGTATAACTTCAAAAATTAAGGCATACCTTTAACACAACGTAAATCAATGCAATTAATAACAGGACCAGGTGGGTTGGTTTCTAAGGGATAAATATGGTTGCTTGGGAAGAGTCGTATAGATTTATATGGTATTTTATTGGTTGATATACTTTTATCACTGATATATAGTTCTCTTGTTATCTGGAAAATAAATAAATACATATAAAATAAATTATTTTAACATTTATTTTATTTCTTTTATATATATTTTGTTTTTTTATTTATTTATTCATTTTAAATTAATTAATTAAAATAAATAAAAACAAAACTAAAAATAAGATAATTAAAAATAACAAATTAATTCATGAATAAACTATTATTATTAAATAAATTTAAACTGCATACTAACCTCTGTACATGGAGTAGAATATAACAATCTTACTTTACATGATAATCGGCTGACATTATCATTCTAAAAAAAATAGAATAAAATACTCATTAATATGTAAAACCTTGAGATAAATATTATCTTTTAAATAAATCATGCAGCAACTAGTGGAAATGAAACAAAAAGGATCTTTATATATCAACGTTCTGTATCAATATGGGCAAATGTAAACTATTAATTAAGCTTGGGTAAAAAGGAATTAAATGAATGGAGTAATAAATTTACCTCAATAATATCAGACAATGATTGATATTTCCTTTGTTTAACCATGTTATTGTTATTTTCAGAAACGTTGAAATCAAACACATCTTCTGGATGGGGTATTAATATATAGCAGAAACAGGGTGGCACTTGACTCTCCTGAAATATATTGCTGAAAAAATATAGCTTATTCCTAGGTTGATGGAGTTTCACAATATATTTTTTTTTTTGTCAAGCATGTCTAGATCTGTCACACATGAGTATGTTAGTCAACATTTCACATGTCAATGCCAACTTACTCTCTAGGCCTTATATATTTAGATTATTTATTACTGTTATTATATTTTACACTATATTTGTATTATAAAGTTATTATCTTCATCTTCTTCGAATATATTTGAACAAAAGAAAGTAAACTTGCTAATTAGGAGGGCAAAGAAATCAGAAAAATCAAGAGTAAGAGCAACTTACATTAAATAATAGGTCTGATTGACTCTCCTGACTGTCCCATTGGCATGATATACCAGTCCAAGCTTTATCAATAACACTAAATAGATTACTATCTCTGAAAATAGACCATCAGACATGACATGTTTAGGAATGACCTGATCTGGTTTCATACAAACCCTGCCCTTTACCAATATACAAAACCTGAAGCTCTTTGCATTCCCTTTTATACATTTCAAAATACCTAAACTTACCTATCCCTAGTGACTCTCTGTTGAACTTTAAGACCTGAAAACCAAGACAAACATCCGACAGATGAGTCTAGATTACCTAGGTCTCTATCATCTGGTAAGTGAATAACTGCCATAGTGCCACTGTCTTCAATCATAATACCACACCTAAAAAAAAAAAAAACCTAAAATAAAATTTGAAGACAAAAGGGAGATAATCTGAAGACTAAAGGGAGACAATTTGAAGACTAAAGGGAATTTTATATATTGATAAATGCAAATTCATTTCTTGAATATAACATATTTTGAAAGATACTAAGAAATACCTATAAATTTTCAACCTGACATCATAATAATGAAAGATACGAGATATTAAAGCTAGGAATGACAAGGGTTGATCTGTATGATTCTCTAAGCACTGTCTTAATGTAGCTGTACTAGAACTAGTTAATATAGGATGTAGGGCAGGAGCTATAGTATGAATGCTGGTCTCTTTTACAGCCTTGTTGTAAGATTCTGTTTTAGAAGTTGATGGCACAACCTGTTAATAAAAAATTGTCCTATGTAAACTGATGCACTTAACACGTTAATTAGCATAAGCCCAAACAGTTTTATTGTTTTAGATTAAGATCATTGAACTCTAATGTGAGAGTTCAATGACACTTTACAAACACAGATTTATCTACATTAGTCAATATCTACACACACATATTGTTCATATTAGGTAAAGGGTCTAACAAAAAAATGGGTTTAAAGTGGGAATGAACATCTGACTAGTAAAGGTCCATATACAAACAATATATTGTGCCAATTTTCATTTCAACAGTGTAAGAAAAGTAGGTGTTGCTCTAGCATAAAAACAAAGTCTAATACCTGATAACTGTGAACCTGTGAAATATTTTCTCCTATTTTATGAGGTGATGTGACGGCTGAACATTCCTTACTGCAGATTGTTGGATCTAAAATAATACAATAGATATGAAATTATATCTAAGCTGATAAAAACTAAACAGAATATATTATGGTATAACACATTTCTTTAATAACAAAGGACATAATGTTTCAACACAATTTACATGTTTTGTCATCAGATGATATTCCTGTGTGTTTCTTGTTATTTGTACCCTCATCTTCTAAATGCCATTCAAATCTTAATAAATCTGATATTGCAATTTTTGCAGGATTTTCTCTACACTTTCATATTTGGGATGACTTTCATAAAAAGTTCTAATGCAACAGGCTTTTGCTAGTTGAGAAATGCAATTTTTATAGAAAATTGTAAAGAAGAACATACCTTTTGAACAAGGACAGGACCAATTTGTTTGAGTTGTTTTAGTTTTTACTGGTGTGGGCACCAGAATATTCGGCTGAGATGTAATAGTTACATAGTTGGTACATAGTATAACACTCTCATTGGTAGATAAACAGTTTAACTCTTGCCTACAATTATATATCCTTATATCATTCAATCATTGAAGGGTTAATTGAATTTTGACTCAAACTTCTCCATGATAATTTGCTTATAGTTATAGGGTACTGAAAACATAGCTTATATAGTAACGTCTTATCTACCCTACAAGACACTCTAATGCTTCATATATTAGAGCTATTGAATTTGAAACTTCTCTTGGATATCTTGCGAAGACTGCAAATATTTCCCACAATAAACTTCAGAGCCATTGAAATTGAATCAAATGTAATCTTGGAGATCTATTGAAGACAGTTTAGACTATTATCAATGCAAGATATGTCCATTCTAGTACTGCAACTTACCAAGGTGCAAATATCTCTAACTCTGTTCCAACTTTAATCCTTAAATCATCCATAACTTGTTTAGTAAAAAGAACAGCCTGGCTCTTCTGATCACCTCCCTCCAATAATCTACATCTTGTTATTTGTAGAGAATATAATATTTCAAAATGTTCGACTTTGACTTGAATACTTTTTGTTGGTGCTAAGGATAAATCAAATTTTAAATAACTATAATATTAAATAATAAAATTAAACATCTGCTAAATATAATAATCAAGGACCTCTAGAAAACTCTATACCAGCTGATCCTTGATCAATCATCTTGACATAAATCTTTCTAAGATTATTGACCAAATAAAGTTTGAAAATAACATGTTTTAATTTAGAGCTTCATATTACCTTGTTGATCAGTGTTGATTTGATTTTGATGTTTCCAGATTCTTAAACATGACCTCTCTCGACCCTGAACACGAAATAAACTCTCAGCTAAGCCACCTCTGTAAAAAATACAAGAAATTAATGACTACGAACGTAGTTTGTCATCAATGTCCTTATATAATAAATGAAATATTTGAAACTCTGATAAAATAAACCATTACACAGAAAAGAAAACATACAGAAACTGAAGACAGTATATGTGAAATATATTGTTTTAGTAGCCTATAATTAGAGAGTCAAACCTCAAATACTTCTTATGCTTTTTTTTTGCAGAATCGGGGTCTGGTTGTTCTTCATGGTAGTCCTGTTTTTCAGGTGACTTTTCCCAGTCCATTAACTTCATCCAATCACTGCCTTTTAAACCAGACGTACACGGTGACTGTGATTGGCTGGATGATGGGCAACTAATCTCAAAGGGAGACAATCTGCATTCCTATAGTGAAAATGAATTAGTACCATTGTTTTATCTATCAGATTAGAACTTCCTCACAAGACATTTTGCACCTTAACTGGAATTATTATTGATTTGTCCATGACAAGAGGTTTGGCCTAGGACCAGCTGGTAGAAAGAATGTCACAGCGGACTTGTGAACCAAAGTTATTGTCCATGTAAAGTATAGATGTTTCTTTCTTTTGTCCTAAATAAACTTCCTCAAGATCCAGGAGATTTTGAAAATAAAATTATGAATGCTTGACAAATGCAGCGATTTTCTATAACACAAATAACTTGATTATGTCACAAACTCTACCTAAAATATATCTAATTACTTTCATTATCTTAATCAAACACTAATTTCAAAATATCACTAAAGATATTTTACTTGTTTGTCTAAAGTTGAAAATTTTATCCTAGCTTCATCTTCTGATCTAGATGTGTCTTCTATTTTCTCCTCATGGCTCGGTTTCCTCCTTCTCTGGGGTCTTCTGGATTTCTGGATGTGAGCAGGTCTGGGTAACACTGTTACAGTCTCCTCTTCACTCTCACTTGAATGCCAAGATATGAGTTCCTCCTCTGAAAAAATAATAAAGACCAGTTTAGAGGCAGGCCAACAATGGCATCTAGTACACTGGCTGTAGTTGTACAGCTCTAGATATATTTTATTTTGTTTCGTATCTTCTGTCAGTCTCTTCACTCATACCATTAACTTATTGTAAGTAAACCTTGTATCAAGGACAAGATTATTAATATTCATTATATCATGTGACTTTAAAACCAGCCAATGAATACAATTACATGTAATTGAAGCCATCTGAATATTGATTAGAGATGTGGTTTATTTAAATCAGTCAAAAATTTTCCTAGTCACCTACCGATATCTTTTACTTCATCCTCAGAGCAATGATTTAAAACACACGGCAACGATGAAACTTTCTGTTTCTTGGAAGCTGATGGTGCCTTGTTTGTGGTTGAAATATCCAATGAAAATCCTGCAAACCCATCACCACTCCTTGACCAATCAAAACTCTTATTACTTAATTTATTAGTAGATGTGTTCAGATCTGCTATTGGTTTTTCTGTTGAATATTTTTTCCCCCAACCTATTTGCTGTGAATCAAAACTGTAACTATCTTCAAGCTGAAAAAATGGCACATTTGAGGATCTGTTATAAAACTGACTTCTTCCATGAAATTGAAAGACAAGATAATAGCCTATTTTTTTTTAAAAAAAAGGGTGAAAATAAGGGCACAACTTATTTTCAATATTGACTTTTGTAGACCTACACAGATTTCTAACCATTTACTTGAGGAAAAGAAGAAGATGTGCATTCATTGCACACTGTATTCAATATTATAGGGTATGAGGACAATAGAAAACGCATGAAGCATTGAAGCATATCTATAAATAGTCAGAAACTTGCCGATTCTATTTCCAGACTCATTTGGCTATTTGGACAAATATGGGTTTTTTCTTTTTAAAGTGATGTTTAATCATACCACTAATGTGTGCAAAATCCTCTTAGTTTTGTTTTACTTTCCCCCAGCCATATCTGTTCAAACAGCTATCAGAGGCTGGGAATAGATGAGCCAGTTTCGGACTTATCTATGAATTGAAGTCTTTTGACACTTGTCTGAACTCTGTGTGTGTTCGTTGATCTTACATTTAAACTATCTGATTCTGGTTAAGATTGAAACTATTTTACCAACCTTTCTTTTACTTTTCTTACTGTGAAAACTTTTCATGGCGATAAAAACAGACCACAATCAGTTAAAAACTTAGTGAAAATTAGAATATTAGAATCAAAATAAACTTTCACTTTCTTACCCGCCAAATCTATCTCCTTGACTAAAGAGTACTACAAGGGAGGCAAATCAAGTAACTCAGACAACAGTTGATGAATTCTCTGTTTTGACTTCTACAAACTCAGTGTGACAGTGGAAATTTTGCATATGAATTTGCCCTATCATACTATTCATTTATAAACTGTCAAGAGTTCCTGTGGCATAAACATTACCACAGACGAAATGCACAAATTTGGAATTTCATATGAAAATTGATAGGTAGGCCTAAGCCTATTTCAAATTGGCAAAAATGATTCTTGACCATCCCATATTACATATTAATGTAATCCAGATGACCCTTACAGGGATCACAACAAAATCCTGATCATACCTCTTTTGTGACCACAGGCATTCTATTTCAAGAAACAAAAAGAAAAGAATGCTAGCTACTTACTTATAAAAACAGAAACAAAGTAGGCTAATTAGTTTATTACCAAACATATCACAGTTTTCAAATAAGTATTACAAAAAAAAATCAACTGCATAAAAAGGGCTGGCAATATTCAGTTCATTTTTAATCCAATGATGAACGAACTTTCTGACAATTTTCTTAATCATGATGGTCTTTATTTTGACAGTTACCAGCAATTTGGCCCATCATTAAAAACAAATCAGAATTCATGATTGAAATTATTCCAATGTAACAACAGGACTAGAAAAATATTAAATGTAACAAAAAACTATACAGATATAGAAAAAAGCTGAAATCATCTTCAAATACTTATTAGTTATCATTTTGATATTGATTTTACTCTTAATACAACTTTAGAAATAAAAATAAATTACAGATAGATCTTACAATCAAGCTTATGATCAAAGCTTAATAAGCTTAATTTATATATTATGGTAATTG
This sequence comes from Nipponacmea schrenckii, assembly GCA_030562195.1. Taxonomy (NCBI): domain Eukaryota; kingdom Metazoa; phylum Mollusca; class Gastropoda; family Lottiidae; genus Nipponacmea; species Nipponacmea schrenckii. The sequence continues at coordinate 32,072,439 of JAUJPP010000007.1, forward strand.
AATATAACAGAACATAATCATTAAGCTTAATAAATTATTAATTAAATAAAATTCATATCATTACAGTTCAATTAATTACATTTTATTAAACCTTAATAAGTTTAAGCAAATTAATTGGATACACTAGAACAATTTTGATAAAAATGATTAATATTGATAATATAAATAACTTCATTCAGAACAATATCCAACAAAGTAGGCAAGGAAATGGTTTGTATACAATTACAAATGCTAATCATTCAGATATACTACCACATGAACAATTATATGATTTTACTATGGAATAAATAAGGAATCATAATTGGTATTTTAATTATTAGATGAAATGAAGTGAATCTTTCAAATATTGTAGATAACGGTGTGTTATATATAAAATTTATAAAATTTAATATAAAGTATAAAAGATAAACTAATGGAATAGAAAAATCACATTTGATTACAATCACAAGATTAACTTAAGATTCTCTTAACCAGGTTCAGCCTGACTGATTCAAGTAAGCCATCTAAAAATATTCACTTTGAAGTTTAAGATTGAAATTTCCAATATTTTGGCCAATTTCAGGAATCTAAATAGTACCATGAGTTGTAATGTTTTGTAATCGGGCACATGTATCAGGATCAAATTCAAAAGACTGAAATTGAAAGAAAAGAAAATCCAATATCATGTTGTTTTTTTGTATTCAATTCTACTTCGTTAAACAGAAAAGAAGGAGGTAGTATTTTAAGTTATTGTGTGTTTTATCTCAACCTCATAAATAATAGCAACAAACCAATAGAATGCTGTACGATAATTAATTTAGGATTTCCCTCTCACACAAGTGACTTTGCCCCATCTGACCTGAATCACAAATTGAGTTTACAGACTGAAATTTCAGCCAATAGAGCTATGAAACTTGAGCCTTGAGTTAATGAAATCAGGTATAAAATGAAATGAATAGAATGGAATTTTATGTCCAACTCTTCTGCACGTAATGAAGACTGACATTGCTTGTACAAGAGAGAAATTTTGCCAAGACAGCAACATTGGCCTTCTCTTTTTTGCAATTTCCAAATGTCAAGGAATCTTTAAAGTGCACAACCTGTAGCACACAGTCTTGGTTTATTGTCCCATCTAAATGACTATACGTTTTTTTCCATGTCAGCCCCTCTGATCTGCATCACCGACAAGAGGCAGCCGGAAGTTCATCATAAGCTGAACCCAGGTCCCTTCAGGTTAGCAAGCAAGCCTCTAATTCACTGAGCCAAGGCGGTTCCTATAACAGCAAGTGCCAGATTCCAAGTGCTAATCAGACCCTGTACAATAAAGTTTATCTAATCTTACTAAAATCAAATCTAAGAGTAAATTGCTCAATCACCAACAATATATAAATACCTTAGAGTAATATTTCTTGGCCTCCTCCTTATCTACATTAACACCAAGTCCAGATACATATGAACGTGCCAAATAAAAACATGCTATGGATATACCTTTACAGATAAATGCAGGCAGGCATTCTGTTTCTTTAGCTAGGATAGGTATATCTTTACCATTTAACTGTGCTACTCTATAATATGATGATCAGTGAACATAAGCAATGTGAACAGTGACAATGATTATGCAAAGGGTATTGTGAACACAGGAGATGTGAACATGACAGCCTATAGGACCACTAGGGAATCATGACAAAACAGTGCATTAAATTTTAAACAATGATTGTTTTCCATGGCTGTTTCTATATAATATAAGAACTGTGAACATCAAAAGTATTAATAGTGAATATGGACAGCTGAATAGTGACTGCAGAAGTTGTGAACAGTGAACATTGGGAAAATTCCAACCACAGTAATAAATATAGTAAGCAATGTGTACATGCTTCAGGAATTTTTGTGATCAAGAAATTGCATTAGGTGTTAGATATTCTCCTACATAAGCATTGGCCTCACACCACTTTTGTTTTAGAATAAGGACACAAGGATAATTAGGAGGCATTTTAAAGGCTTAACTTTGCCTAACTACTTTTCTATACCCTTTACATCATTCGACTGATTAAGTCTGGCATTCTAATTTAATGGAATCAAATTACGTTTGGGTCTGTTACTTCTTACAGGATTAGATTTCTTGGATTGGATTATCCATTATTGTTTATTTAGGGGACATTATGTAGCTGAGAATGCCCCTCCCCCTCTGATCTAATACAGATAATTACCAACAAAAAAGGTTCGGGATATTGGAGTGGCATCAAGTGTTTTGATTTCTGACCTTTAAACTCACCTTAAAGCTAAAGTTCCAGATTTTGAAAATAATTTACGACTGTAATAGTGAGCTATGAGATTACCCATAGCATACACATTGCCTCGGTCAGCAGCTTCCTTTAAACAGATATAACTTGAGTCAGGATCTTTCTTACAGCCAATACCATTTTCATACATCACACCAAGAGCACCTTATACAAAAAAAATATCTTTCAATATTGGCAGAGATAAAATAAATGTATGGTACTTAAAGAATACTGCATCTTAGAATGATCATAAAATATACAAATGTTAAACTGGGCCAATAAGAGTATATTTTCATCAGTAGATATACCTGCTGCTATAAAAAACATAACAGAATCCTTACATAATCTGATATAAGCTTATCCAAAAATAGTGAGTGTGAGCCTGAGAATGGAGGAGAACCTGTCCAAAAATCTTTTATCTTGAGTCAAAACCATACCTTGTGATTCCAGACTTCCATTACCACAAGCTTCAGAATGCCAGAAAAAAGCTTTTTTTAAATCTAAAGACTCCTCTCTAGAATAAAACATTCCCAATGCAGTTTGAGCTTTCACACTACCTTTAGGATTACCATCATCTGCAGCAAGTAACCACCATCTATAATCCCAAGAAAAATGAGTCATACAGTTATGTTCTTATGGATACAAAACTTCAGATGTCCCTTTGGTATAAGTCCAGTGCTATACCACTTTTACTACCAACTTTGCCATTCTTTGGACAAGATTTTATTAACACTGGAATTTTCTTGTTTCTACGGATTTTGATTTCAAATATATTTAATTACAAATTAATTATTGTGGGTTATTATTATATAAGAAGACTTTGTTCCTTTGTGCATCTTGAAGAAAGAATGGGAACTATATATGGGGTAATACAGACCACAATTGCTATTTTTCTTAAGCTTCAATTGGTAAATAAAGATTTGTTATTCTTTCATATCATACTTAATAAATTGACAGTAGCCTATAGGATATCTACAAAACCTCAATTTCTCTTATCTTTAACTTGAATCAATAATTAGATAATTGTTGGATAAGTGGGTTTCGGCTAACAAATGATATATTTTGAAGCTTTTTGTTAATAAAAAACTAAGGCAACTATTCACTTACTTTTCAGCCTCTGCATCTGATTGTCTTTTGACTCCAAAGCCTTGGAAATAAGCTCTACCTATATTATATTGTAAGGCTGGTAGAAGATGTTTTACTGATTTAGATTTACAGGAGGCAACTTTCAATAAACATTCAATACCTTCAGTCTGAAAAGAAAACAGCACAATTAGAAATTGTTTAATTTCTTAAAAATTACCACGGATTGTAAACTTTGCATTTTTATTATTTGTTTATCTTGTGAATCTTTCCTGAAGTAAATAGCTTCTAAACAAATGGATGTATTCTAATGTTGAAATCCATAGTCTCTACTTGTGACCTAGGCCAGTGCTTTTATAGGAGATTATCTCTTATAACACCTTATACCAGGTCACCAGACTGCGATTAGAACCAATTACCACCATGACATCATATAAGCCAGAATATAAGACTTGCAAGACATCTAGAAGTGAGGGTTACACATCACAAACACAAGACAGTAGGCTTATTAAGCACACTTATTTACTCTTTACACAAACAATATTAAGGGATAAACAGACTTCTTAAATAAGGTTACAAAGCATATTATCCAAAGTCCCATTTTCAAATATTAATCTGAATACTTACAGTTTGTGGTTTACATCCTATACCATCATATAACATGACACCATACTGATATAAAGACTGGTTATCAAAGTCTTTAGACTCTTTAAAACACTGTAAGGCTTTATCATATACCTCCTAGAGAAAATATACCATGGACAGTCTACATACATCTACTGATAAGCGTTGAATCATATGAAATAAAGTTTCGATTTACTAGGAACTTTCATATAAATATTACTACCTGCAAAAGCTTACCATTGACCATGTTTGTTTCCAACAGCTCTAGAATAAGATGTCAAATTGAAAAGATGAGCCAGAAATCAGGAATAATGAATTAACCTGTATATTAAAGTTGCCTTCCCTTATTTTCATATATATATACCATAATTGGACCGGTAATACTTATATCAATAGAAAGTAGAGGTGTTCTAATGACTGGGAAAAATACCAGATGGTCCCACATGTCATTAATTAACTCGTAATTAGGCTAATTATGACGGAATTTCCACGGTAGGGTACTAACAAAGGTATCTACGTCAAGTCTCAAATGTCGTTGATCTTTATTTTGATCATCCAGTCTGTCAATTCGGTACATAAATCATGACGTAACCAGACGCAGTTGTTATTGCCTTCATTCCTTAATATTTTCCACAACAGCAATGGCATTTTGGTATTCCGTTTATTATCTCTAGCAAAAGGTAATAAAACGTTTAAATATGATTTTGTAAAAACATTATGAATTAATTTAAATAAGTATTAACTCACTAATAATAAAATACAAAATCAATTTTTAGACGCCTTCACGTCACGTGAATAAACATGGAGTCTAAATTTAGGGTTACAAAGCAGATCAGAGTCAAATGGATTCCACAAGCATTTCTACGTCCACATCGGCCTTTGGAACTTGAGAATACATGGATTATTCATTAGAAACCCCAATTAATCAATTAATAAGCTTACTTTGGCTCTAATTAATGAGGCAACCCATCTTTAATGCTTAACCTACCTGTTCTAAATAAAATAAACCCAGTTGAAAATAGGCTGTCTTTTCACCATTTTTAATCTTTTCATGTAACACATCTTCAATTTTTTCTAAAAGTTCATCTTCTGTCAGCTGGCTTAAATTTGAATCACCACTTGTTTCCTGTGCTATACCACTTAATATCTTGTTTTCGGTAGAAAAATGAACTTTCTCTGATGTGAGTTGTTGTGGCAATTCCATTTTCCAGTCTGACAAATATCTGAAAAAGTTTCACATTAGGCTTCTTTATTCAGCTGGATTTTTTAATTTTCAAATCCAAAGGACTAAGTTTTACAACGAATTTGTATGAAAACTTTTTCAGCGACGATCACAATGCCTTAAAAAAACTTACCTTGTTTTGACTCGGTAAATAAAAAAACAAACGTAGAGGGTACCGAGTGACCTCCCTTTAGTAAATCCGGAAGGCTCGACGTAGCAACAGTAGAAATTAATGTAAAAAAATATATTTCTAAAAAATCAAGGATCATACTTTGAAAATGGTATTTTAGAATTTGTTATTATTTTAAATTAGAAAAGTGCATATTTCTTTGAAGCCGTCTTAAACTATTTTTAACTATCATTTTGTGCCGTAGCTTATTTACCGGAAGTAGGAGTCTGCTACTATTATAAAGGGATGCTCTCCTGTGTTATTTGTATATTTACATAGAATTTTTACTTTAACATATCTTTTATTATCCGGTTCTCTTATATATGTCAGAGAATGAAATGTCTTTAATTTTCCGCTTTAATCATTTTTAGGCAGAAATAATTATTTATACCAATTGGGGTAATAAAATTACAAGTTTCGACTTGTCAAAGCAGACTTGATTGCCTACTCAAACATTATTATCGTCTGAAGATATTGATATGTCATAAAAGAGAAGAAAATAATGGATAATTTGATTTTCTTTAGCTTGGTCATTGTTATACTTGACACAATAGTAAAGGAAGTTATAGTGTCGAAGGCGATATAATTCTTTAAGGGAGATGGGTGGCGGGATTGACTTTTGCGAGACATTGTTTGTATTTATTGGGAACATGTCAACATGACTATGTTTAATTTAATTGATTTTGGAGGTATATTACCTATCGCCTTGTCCCTCGAACACCCGTTCACCTGCAATAATAATCTATCTACTACTATTCCTACTAGGCTACTAGGTTTGGATGGTGTCCGCTTCGGATACAAAAAAATAAATCTAGCTATCTTAATTGTGTCCCTTTTAAAGTTAAACCTCGTAGTATTATTTGGTCCGAGTTTATAAACCATCACTAGGTCATATGTTTATCAAAACAGCCAATCAACACTTTTCTTCCTATATTTTGTTTTGTAAATAAGAACACATGTGTGCTTTTAACGACGATGCTACGATTGTTATGTCCTAGGAAACATGAATACAACCGGCTTAGGAATAAGAATATCACTTCAGTCCTATAAAATAGTTAGCCTGATTAAATCTTAGACGAACTGGTTTCTACATTTCAATTCTGAAAATCGTTATAATAGGCCTAATGACCCATGAAAACCAACAATGTTCTTGTATCGGCCTAAATTATTGGTTATTGAAATCAATAGGGTGAATTGAAAATAAAAGGACGATACGTCGTGTAGAATATGTATAGACCCTAACATACTACATTCTTTCTCGAGTGTTTTGGTTACCTATCTATGTTAAACAAACTTTCAACATGTGACGATGTAGGAAATTAATGTTCATTGATATTTTAACATTTTTACTGTAAAATAGAGATTGTTATTATCATGTTAGATAGAAAAGGGTTCCTGTATTTGTGATTTCTGGATTATGTTTTTTGAAGTGATTTTAAACGAAATGTGAAGGATCTACCTTCGTATCCATCCTTTTATATGGCTTTTGCGACACTGGATATAACAATGTGATTATTGGATTATTATCACGAATTAGATGATAAGTAATGGATTCAAATACGAAATCTGTGGAACAATACACATCATATTTGTTTGAAATTTGTGTAATTTATACAATAGTTTAATGAATGAATATATTTGATGGTCCTGCATGGTCTTGCAATAACACAACAATATTCTTTATTTTCGTGTTTTACCAGCTGATATAGCCTAATTTCCATTTCGGTTCGCTTCTACTTGAAGCGACATTTACATATCATTTGAATCTAAAGATGGATGCAGTTGTTTCGACTAAATATGGGAAACGGCCAGTTTTGGACGTTCCACCATTGAACGCTTACGGAAGTAGAAAGTTAAACAACAGTATATCAAGCATGATGGACTACAACACTTCTTCCTTGATAAAGCAACCACAACAACCTTCGATACAATACGTTTCTCAGCAACAACCTACTTACGTGTCGCAACCGCAACAAGTAAATCAGTATGTTCCCCAGGCGCAGCAGCAGTACGTGCCACAGCCACAGCAGCAAATGACCCAATACGCACCTCAACCTCCACCACAAACTGTACCACAGCAAACAACTCAGTATCCGACGGTACCGCAACAGCCAGCAAACCCACAACCTTCAGGATACAATCCATACGCCAGTGCGTACACAGATCCGAGGGCTGCAGCTACCGCACCACAATACCCTCCGCCGGATCCCAACTCCTTCATGGCAGCCATGATGACCAATTTTAACCCATTTAATCCTTCCAATATGTTAGCTGCACCCCTAGTCCCACCACCCGTACCCGGACAATTTCCACCGAACTATCCGCCTCCCCCACCTAACTACCCACCGCCGGGATTTAATCGTACTTCCTACTCACAACCAACATATGGTGCTGCTCCCCAAGCCATGGCCCAGCCAGTCCGTCCTTCGCCAGATGATAATTTCTCAATCGCAGGAAAATTGGAATTCGGAAAAATGACAACCGTTCATGTGGACAGTATTACAGGCAATTTCAAACAATTGCCGGAAATACTACGTCGGGAGTTAAAACGAACTTATGGAAGATATCCCGAAACAGATATAAAAATTTCTGTTGAAAACGGGGAGTATCATATTTATGCGGCTCCGAGCCGTGATGATGATCGGCCAATTCGAGGACCCCGAGCGTACGAAGAAGATGATAGGCGACACTTTGACGACAGACATCCGTACGACCATGATGACTATAAACGTCAACCAAGGAACAGTAATGACGAATTTAAGCCAAAGAGAAAAGACTATGATCAAGATTTCGTTCGAGGTCGTGGTTTCGAGCAGGAACCACGACGAAGAACAGAATTTGACGAATTTCGAGGAAGGGATTCACGCATGGAAGATGCAGAATGGGTGCTTGTAAAAAGGAGGTAGAAGGACCAAGATATCACCAACTCTTCCATGCGTATTCCGGCAGGTTTAACAATGTCTTCGTATTTTATGATAGTCTGAGGAACAAGCTTCACTAGCTTGCACCCTAGATTCTAGACGATCGAACACTTAAAAGTGGACATTAGTCTTCTGAAATCCAGAGTTGATGGGAATATCTTGATTTGTTGTGCAGATGTAATTAAATTATGCCGTTAGTTTTGGCGAAAGACATCTCATTTTCTGGAGGGTCAAGTTTATAAAGACCTCTTACTGATCGTGGTCAGTCGTGTGACTATTATCTGTTTATGCCATTGGCTAGCAGCTGTAAACAACTAGACTTTTCTGTGGTGAGAATCCCAGCTGATGTGCTAGTGAGGGTCTAGGAACGAAAAAGAGAGTGAAAATGAAATTTGGTCTAAAACTATGAGTGCTATTAGTCTGAGACGAATCTTTTTATATCAATTTAGTCAGAAATTCGGACGTTATAATTTATCATATATATTAGTATTATCGTGTTTTTTTAGTGGAATCTTGATTGAAAACGAAGAGATCGGTATCTCTGTGTCTAGGTTAGTGTTGTAAGACCATCGCCGTCCAGCATAACCCAACAGAATGGAACATATACATCATAAACATATTGTGGTCGGGATATACTTTACGTCTACAATAAGTCTTTCCTCATTATTCCAGTCGACCCACCTGTAAATGGGTAGGGGTGATCTGGAAAAAGAAAGGCCCAATTCTAGATCTTAAATTGTCTTCCCTGAAATATTGTTTTGTAAAACGAGCAAAAATGCAGAGGTCCATCTTGAAGAATCAACGGAGGTCATTGATTGAAAAATGAAAATTAAAAGTATAATACTCTACTTTTCTACTTCGGATAGTGCATAGTGGGTTGAATATCAAATATATACATGTCAGAATATATGATTAAAATTCGCAATTGCTGTCATACGGGTCCATTTCTCATAGTTTACCTTGGATAAAATTGGGTTTGAGGTTCTGAGCTATCCAAATCTGAAACCGTCCAGTTAATGAAGTCTACTTTGAGAAAGCCAGGGGCAATCCGAAACCTGAAACCATCCTTTTGATCAAGTCTACTGTGAGTGTAGACGTATTTTCCCGCAAAACGGGGTGCGCACTATATAAATGAATTTCGCAGAGAAAAGGAAGGGGTGCGCATTATACATGCTTGGGCACAATATTCGGAATTATACAATAAGCCAAGTAAGCTCTGATTTGAACAGGTAAAATAGCTCGTCAACCTTTTTACAATATGAGAGAATAATTACCAAGTACCATTATTTATTAACAAGATAATTAAAATATACATTTAATACAGTATACCATTTAAAACAATTACAAGACTTAAAATATAACGGACAATTTTAATAAATTAAATCAGGTGTTCCTTGAAAGTCTTATTTAAAACATGTACCTTAAGATAAACTTGGATCAGAAGATATTTCCTTAGCTGTCCAACAAAGATGGATTAAAAATATCATCTATAAGCAACCCCATTATTTCATCAAATTCCCTGAAAAGAATTAAGAGGTTACCCCAAGTACTCGCTAACTTTTTCACTCACCAACCAGAAATAGATGCATATGTTCCATAGTGTCTAGAAATAATGGTAGACTTTTGGTACAAAACCCAAATTCTCACAAAAAAGGAATTAAGCCGCAATGGTTTCCATCATTTTAATATGAGATTGTTGATTATCAGGAGTAAGGTTGATCAGTCTATTACTAGATTTAGCTAAGTCTGTGATTGACACACGGCCATGTTGTTTGATATATTTAGCCACGTCTTCCAGCTCCTCTCGGGTAATATAAATAAACTTTCCTCGATCATCTATAACGCCTGTTAGCTCCCCAGACGACTGTAGATCTTGTACTCTCTGTATACAATCCTATGATACAAAAAACATATCCAATTAAAATCTAAATCTAAAAGTGCCCTAATACCATACGAAAGTTTTATGTGCTACTCTTCTGTACCTAATGAGGTGTGCAAAAAGAGAAATCTCTCCAGGACAGTGGCATTAACCTACTGTTCCAAGCGATTTTCAACTTATGACAGATCTCTAGCAAGCACAGCTTAAAAGCAATTTGGGCTTCAGGTTAATGAGCAAGCACATAACTCATTGAGCCGACGCTGCTCCCATAGCAATTGTCAGTTAAATATGGCAACCAATAATAAGAGTGGCTCCGAAAGTTACATTTGAAATTTGTGACTGCTGTTCAGCCACAACTGGTAATCGTTATGATGTGAGCTTCCTTATTAAGGATTTTGATATGCAATATACAGACATCTCCACAATATGAAGCTATTAAAAACTTTGTTTAATACATTGACTACAATAGTCACCATTCTTTCTTCCTGAAACAAGGAAATATCTAACCTGTGTCTTTATTTTAAAATGTGCTGCTAAATCTTCTAACATTACAACTTTCATATCCTAAAATATTCAAAGAAATTTACAATATTCTACCACTTAAATAATAATAAAATTAACCTTTAAGTCCCACTTCTATTTTATATTGTAAGCATGTCAAATATTTAAAAGAGCTTAAATCTATTGCTCATTCTGTTCATAAGTAACAGTCAAAGATAATAATGCTCAGAGTACACAAACAATCCATTATAAGTTATAAAAAGTCATGACTATTACTGTAAGGCTACAAATTATTGCGAGATAGAAATTAATGCGTTAAATGCGACCTATTTGCGATCGCATTAATTTGTATCCGCAGTTTTAAATACATATTATCAAGTGAAGTTTATGGAGTTCAAATATGACTGACATTAGTGACAAGTATTTTAATTGAGACCGGACGGGATTAAGTAATTAGGTTATTATCTCTAAATTTGAAGCTGATTAGAAATCAATGACGTTAAAAAAACAAAAGATTTTCACACGTGACTATATAAGGATAAAATCTTGATCATTGTTCATGTCTTCATTTATTAATCACTTTAGAATTTTGATGATATTAAAAAATGCGACACCCATCACGGATCGCATTAATTTGTACTCGCATTTTAGTCTCTATACCCCATGTCGCATTAATTTGTTGACGCATTAATTTCTAGCCTTACAGTATATGAAATATTCTATTCAAACTGAACTACTTACTTTTATATATTGTATAAATTCTTGAAGTAAAGACTGAGACTGCAAATAAGATAAAATATTTAATGAATATAATCCTTCTATGTGTTTAAAGTACAGAATATGTATTATAATGATCCACAGTATACAGCACAATCTTGTCAAATACATGTATATTGTTCTAAGAATGGTGATAAAATACTTTAGTTAGTATTATCAAATGGCCATATTAAGCCTTATCTTCCACATTTTTAAATATAACTTGTATGATTCCCACAATTAAACATATACACAAGCCAAGGCATTTTTAGACTCGAGATATTGGGGTGTATTCATTTATAAAATCAGATCCATGGATTCCAATCCTCCCCTAGTAAGAAACTTTTAAGACTGTCATCAGTTATCCATAGAATCATAGAATCAGCCAAGCTTCGTTTCTCCCTTCCCCTCTTCCTAATAGTAATAATAGTAGTAATAATTTGATTTATCCCGCAAATTCCACATCAGTGCTTGATTACACTTTACAAAAATGTGTGATAAAAGTTTAAAAATATTTAAGAACATGTAGAAATTGTGTTTAAAATCACAATGTTTTCCTAATAAACCAAGAACAGAAATAAACAGAATATTTACATCTAAATCAACATCTGCTTCATTTTCACCTTCCTCATCTACACTAAACATCTCCTTTAACTTTAAATATTCTTCATGATCCCTTTTTTCTTGTTCTTCTTTTTCTTTTTTCAACCTTTCAGCCTAGAAAAGTGACATTAAAATTTACTAAGAAAACATTTGTCTTTTTTCTTTTTTTGGACATTAAGCCTAAAATATTTACATTACCCATTTTGAAATCTTCCAAAGATAATTTACAGAAACTAAACAATTCCTGTGAAAAAAATAATTGCCTTTCCAGATCCATAATTTCAATCTTAATATGATAATAACATAAAATAACCACATGAGAAAATTATGATCCTGAAACAAATCAAAGTGAAGCTGAGTGAACTATAGCATCACTCAACTTGAAGACTACAGTTCGGTACAATTTACAATGTTGGCTAATATCATACAGTGCCCTGACAGTTAGATAATAACTCTATGTCCAGTCATTCAAAAATCTCCCTGCTTACCACCAGGATATAATTATGTTACCTCAATAGCATCCTCTTCCTTCTGTCTGGCCTCTCTTTCTTTCCTTTTCTCTTCTTCTTCTGCTTCCCTTTCCTTTCTTTCTCTCCTCTCTTCAAATTCTGCCTGAAAATTTAACAAAGTTAATGCTTATAATTACAGACAAGTAAATATTTAACAAAATATCATTTCCTGATGTAACGACATCAATTTTAAATGTGAATACTTAACAGCCAGATTGTTGAAGCATCAGGAACATTTGCAAGTTTTAACCTTTGGTTCTATCCAAGGCCCACTTCTTACCTCTCTGGCAGCTCTCTTATCAGCCTTTTCTTGCAGTTTTTTCAATTTCTTAGCACCAACTTTTTTCTCAGGTTGAGCAAAATCAGCAAAAATATCTTCTTCTTCATCTTCCTCTGGCAAAACAACAGACAAAAATATAAATTAAATCTTGAACAATATTTTTAAAACAGTAATGAAAATCTTTTATTTAGACAATATCCTTGTCCACAAAGCCATTAAAAACTTTGACTATACCTTGTCTGCAACAGCAACATTTTTTTTTTATTACAGAAATCATCAATTTTGCTTGATTATTTACAAGCAAATACAGTCAATCAGAGTTCTCAACAGAAAGATTGTAGTTATTATGGCTTATTGTTTTTGTTTGCAGATTACTGTTGATGCTTCTAATTAGATGATATTAGAGTACAATCCAATGAATCTTATGTGATATGAGGAAGGTGACTAGTTCAGTTTATAAATATAATATCTTTGTAGGCTACATACCTGGTTCGTCCCTAGCAACCATCCTCTGTCTCCTCCCAGCACGTCTTCTGGCTGCTGCAGGAGCATCTGTGTTGACAGGTGCTGGTCTTCTAACTGGCCCACCATCTCCCTCTTTCTTCTTTTTATCTAGTATTAAATTAAAATTTATAGATCTAATTGCCTGTTAATCATCAAGAGTGTAGTAGGGGGGAACTGGCATTATCAACAAGTTTATACACTTTGTCTCCATTAAAATTTAGTTAGTATTTCTTGTTCTCCATGACTTCACTCTTACATGGTCTTATAAGATGTCTGTCAAACAGTGCACAAGTGAAAATTTGTAAACAGTTAGGCCTAGTCCATGATAACATAAGTCATAAGTGGACTAGAAAACAGCTGGTTCAATGGCTAACCTTAAATTCGCTATACCAGCCATTAATAAGAAAATAAGTGAATATTGATTTAAGTTCGGGCACTCACCTGGGCTAAATTTGTTAATTAATGTGACAATAAGCAGTATTAAACCAACAATTCCAGCTGTAACTAAATACACAGTGAACTGATCGACAACAGCCATGTTGACAAATTACCCGGAAGTGGTGTAAGATGCGAGAAAATTTATCTCCATAGATGTATGGTTGTCTCCCATGTTGTGTTTGATTTTGTATGCTCTATGTTTTTTTTTAAACAGTGATATTTTGAACTAAAAGTACATTAAATTTGCTGTGAACAGTAGTATAATAACAACTTATTATAATTTGGAAAAGGAAACGATATCATAACAAGTGGATTCTAGCTAAGTGTATGCTTATGTAGGAAAATGTTAACTCAATTGTAATAATGAGTTACCCCCCTTGTTTTCTAATGTGACCAAATCGGACAATAGACAAACGGTCCTTGAAAAGTCGCCAATGGATTCTGACATCAATCTTCCATTGAAACCAGACAAACCGCTTGAGACAGACTGTTGTGGAAATGGCTGTGTACCATGTGTGTTTGACATTTATGAAACTGAAGTAAAAATCTGGGAAAAGGAATGCCGACGCCTTTTGCAGGGCTCGGACGAACCAGACGTGCAAGGACCATCGCTTCTAGAAGAAGAATATAGAGCATTTGAAATCATATTAGTTGATGAAGACATTCCAGATGTTTTCATATTCAGGTTTAAGATTCCCAATTGGGAAACGTTGGGGTTAGGTCTTGGACAACATGTGATCATAAGATGTATAGATGAATGTGGTCAGTCTGTCACTCGGCAATACTCGCCTATCACTATAGATTCTCAAGGCTATTTTGAAATTCTAATTAAACTTTATCAACATGGAAAGATGAGTCGATTGATACGGCAGTGGAAAGTGGGCACACAAGTTGAAATGCGTGGACCCTTTAACGGAATGTCTTATAAAAGCAATTCTTGTGAACGGCTATACTTGATTTGCATGGGGACAGGAATTACTCCCTTTGTTCCAATGGTATCTTCCATATTGGATGATGAAGAAGATGAAGTGCGAATTAAATTGATCTTTGGGTGCTCATCAGCAAATGAAATATTACTCAGGCAAAATCTGAATCAATGGAACGGGTTCTGGAACTTTTCTGTGATTTTTGCTTTAAATTCCACCGTGGATGCTCAGAATGATTTATACGGGTTTGATATTTACGCGGGAAAAATTTCCAAAGATCTTCTGCACCGTGAAATAGTAACTAAAGGAAATTACAAAGTGTTGGTTTGTGGATCTAGTAACTTTACTCAAGACATCTCAAGGATATTGGAAGACATGTCTGTGTCATTAGAAAACATTGTGAAATTCTGATTCTATTCTTATTTTATAGTCCAAGTTGTCTTAGATATTGGGTCGAGTGTGTGAAAAGTTACAGTTCTTTAATTGTGTCATGCTTTCCTGGTAGCCCCCACCATCATCAACAGTTCTTTGAATGAAGTAATCCCAGTGAGATAAATACAGATCAAAAAGACAAATCAGAACACGAAAAAAACAAAACATTTATCTCTGTACAAATTTACATGAATCATTATAGTAATTAATATAAATAATAATAATAATAATGTACATAGAATACAATTCAAACTAATAATTGATTGATCGGATTTTAAATCATTGAGGCACACGAACGGTTTTTGTTGCCGATATTTGCGCAGTCCAGTCAAGAGATTCATCGACCGACTGCGGGCACACGAGGAAACTGAAAATGTCCCGACGGTCACGTTCCACTATGATGATCGTGCAAATTGACGTGAAAGTTAAAAATCTCTATGGCAACGTGATAATCTTGTCGTAAAAGCGCACGGACAAATATCTGCCACAAAAAACTGTGTGCCCAACGATTAAATTATAAACTTCTTGACAGTGACAAATAATATCAAAAATACGATTTAATATGATATTTTCTGAGAAAATAAATAGATTTAATAATTCTACCCATTCCCCAATATCTGTACATAACAAATATTGTTCCTATATACACTATCACAGAAAATTTTATCCAGATTTTAAGAATAGGCTAGGAACATGAAATCGGATTGATTAAGTGTTAGACTTGAATACTAAACAGGTTAAAAAAAGCTGGTCAACAAGAATAAAGCCCAGAAAAAGCGCTGCATGCTGAAAATTGTAGGCGAATGTGCCTAACAAAACGTTGAAGGACTATTATTAACTATAATTTCATGGGTTATAGAATTAAATTATACATTATATACAATAAAGTAGCAAAGAACGTATAATCACTGCAGAAAAAAATATTTCTTGTTTCACGGGATGCAACGATTTGATTGTTTTGTGCAGTCAATCAGAACTCTCGGCAAAAACACAGTAAGCATTAAGGCTTGTTTCCGGACTTTCTGTCGGTGCCTCTAATTGACTGTATTCGCTGTACAATCCATTAAATCGCTTCATTTACAAAATTCAATACAAGAAAGGTTGCTGTTGCAGTCTAGGAATACATACAAAGTTCGTAATTATGGAGGTCAATTATGGTCAGAATAAAATTCAGTGAAGAAATCACTAATACCGTAATGCAAAAAACATTTTACCTTTAATGTAAATGTCTTTTGTACTAATACCTAAAATACATGCACTTAAAATAATGCAAACGACATTTTACCTTTAATGCAAATGTTGTGTGTACTAATACCTAAATTACATTGTGCATCAAACCTTTCATGCATAAGTAAAATGTCAAAATACGTAATACAATCAACAAAATACCACTAGTGATCTCACGCATTACATATCACACATAACATAACTACTTCAACACAGTACAAGTTACATTGCATCTTTGTATTATGTCGACTGCATTAACTTCCACTATATGCAAATGAGCTTATGGGCGGAGCATAAAATGTCAAGTATTCATATTAACTAAATGCTCCCTATAACGTCCATTTCGTCCTCAAACCAGCTCGTGTCCAAATATCTTCGACTGTGTCAAACAAATGTATTAAGTTAATAAAGATGTTCATACGCTGTTCGTGACTGATTCGTAATCAAATTAGTATTAGTGATTTCTTCACTGAATTTTATTCTGACCATAATTGACCTCCATACGTAATAGCTTGACTCGTGAAGACAGAACAGGACAATTTATTTGATGTTTTCCTTACAGCTATTTTATTGAATTATAAGTTAAATCCAATTTGTTTTTTTAAAATGGCATCAATAATTTCTTTGATTAAAGCTGGCATTATTTTTTTTAAAAATTACTTCTATGTCGTTAAAGATGCTCATCGGAGCAAGGATAGACGTTACGTCATCCAAAAGATAGACGTTGCGTCATTCCAAAGATATACGTTTGGTCATTCCATAGATAGACGTTGCGTCATTCCAAAGATATACGTTACGTCATTCCAAAGATAGACGTTGTGTCATCCCTAAGATATACGTTACGTCATACCAAAGATAGATGTCGTGTCATCCCAAAGACGTTATGTCATTCCAAAGATAGATGGCGAGTCATCTCAAAAATAAAAGGTGCGTCATTCCACAGATAAAAGTTTCGTTATTCCAAATATGAACGTTGTGTCATTCCAAAGATAAACGTTACGTCATTCTCAAAGACAGACGTTTGCGTCATCCCAAAGATAAACGTTATGTCATCTTAAAGATAAACTTGCGGCAACCCAAAGACTATAAAACAGTCAACTGACACTAAAATGTAACCTTTTTACTCATTGACCTTCAATACCTTTGACACCCAACAAAATACTGTATCTTGAAGGCGATGGTTCAACATTTTCAGAGTTGATTTGGGCCCTGAATTGTCGGCAAGTAGTCTTTAGGAGTGCTGCTACTGCATGCACACTGCAAGATACATTTAAACATAGTTAAATTAGTATTTTACTTTCTTTCACTTGATTTCTTTCTGAATGAGGTGGAGTCAATCAAGAAATGGCAAGTCGTCATTTTAAAGATAATTCTAGACACATTTCTAGACCATAATTCTGAATTTGAAGGTTTCACATTACCAAGATTACGGTAATATTGGTCAAACGAAAGATGAATCTGTCCCATTAAAGAAAATTAAGTCTTGTTCATTCAACTTCACATCCAATCTTGTAACTTCAATCAGATTTTTAAGTATAATTTTTTTTTAAAATATCATTAGTATTTGCACAAAATTGAGGTCTTGAAATTCTAAATTCAGAATAATCAGACCTTTTGATTTTACTGATAAATAATTTCCTCAAACCAACTTCCCTTCTATTTAAACAATGTGCTTCCTATTACCATCATTCTAAACAAAACAAATAAACATGGATGTTTTGATTGAATAAAAATTAACACCCAACCTTAGAAACTGTTCATAGAACAATGTTCCAGTTGAAAATATGAAAATGAAAGTAGCAATGATGAAAATTGATCAAGAAACCTCAGCCTCTTGTGGTTGTGAATAGGACTTTCGGGACACAGGGTCATAGTTCACCAATCTCTGACCAACCAAATATCTGAAATAACGTTCATAAAATAGAATGGATATTTACGTCTCACTCGTCTGTTTAATGACGAATGGCAACGCCATGCCTTGTATATTTAGGGAAATTTAGATATCCAACTGTTGAGGGATCTTTAACATGCATAAGCTGTTGAACATTGGGCCTCGGTTACTGGATAAAAAAATATTCAGGTACAAAACAATAGAAAGAAGACAACAAAAATGATATATATGCCAGCCAAAAATCATAATAGTTATTCAGGAATATTAAAAAAAAACACTACTTACTTGTCATCTTTGATATGGTTATAGAGACGTCTAAATTGGCGTATTTGGAATGTACCAACACTAACTATAATTATACAACTTAATAAATATGGGTAGATTCTTCTCTCTATTAGAGTCTGGGTAGCCTCATCTACATCTGAAATAATCAATACCTTGAGGTAACCATACTATACTGTTGAATACTAGAAAGTTAATTTAGCTTCCATAACTAGCTGTCTTAGGAAAGATTGTGTGTCCTAAACATGTTACCATCATGATATTTAAGCTTCTAAACTAAATAACACATCATGAGTCTGGGGCCATATTCTTGAAAAATCAAAATGATTTTGGTGTTTTAGTCATCTGATTGGTCAATCACTAAAATTGATTTTGAAATGATCCCATAACTGTATTTCTTAATATCTAATTTTTGAAGAATCTAAGTTTTCAAGAACACACCTTGGCTTGTACAGTTTAGATTGTCCAAGAATCAAACTATAGTTATATGTATGTTCTATAAGCCACTGATATTTGCCAAGGTTTTTGATATTTTTACTGGTCCTTGCCAAACCAATTCAATTTCCACTCACATGCTGACCAAGATTAGAACCCACGGCGACCAATAAAGATACTCACCAAACATGGGTACACATGACTTAGCGATAATATAAGGAACAGATAGAGCCATTCCAAGAGAACTAACTACAGGTAGACACAGATGTTGTAAAATAAACAACAGATTTAAATTTCTTATTCCGTCATTATACACCTGAAAAACAAATTTTACTCAAGTTCTTCATACATGCTTTGATTTGTCTTAACTTTGCATGTGAGTGTTACATAACACACTATCATTGGTTAAAAATATCATAACCGAACAGGACTGCAGAAGAAAATTAGATTATAATGGAGATTGAAAATGTCAGAAAAACTAAACGAAATTGAAATTTGAAATTGAAAAACACTAACCTGTTCCATGGCCTGTTTTAACCACCATTGTGGCCCCATCATGGTGACTGCACAGATAATTTTAGCATGTAACACACCAAGAGCCCAGTCCTGATAAAAACAGTCAAAACTTTAATTCCTTTCATAGAATATTATATTATAGTATACTTTTTGAGATTAAACAATAGCTAGCAAATAGAATTGTTCATGATGACCATTTTCCATGATAACACTGTCTGTTATCTGTATGATGAACGTACTTACGATTAGTAAAGTTTAAAAAAAAAATCCAAAGCACCTTTTCAAAGATGATATTGTTTAATGTCTGACAAGTTGTACTCAGTAATAGTTAATAAAATAAAGAGTGACTGTACCTGCCAAGGAAAGAAGACAGGAGATTGATCTAGAGGAACGCGTAATGGTGCTACGACAACCAGTTCAAATAACAAACCTAGTAATAATGGTACAGCTCCAATCAACATCACAGCTATTACAATAGACTTCAGGGCCTGGAATATATAATAACAATTAAAAACATAATCTATATTATTCAAAGAAAACAAGTCTCGAAGCTTTCAAACTACTTGGTCTTTGTTCCACTTATTACAAACAGTTGTTTTCATATAAGCTTTACCTATTCACAGCCTGGTCGACTGGAATAGTAAGAGAAGATAACAAATGCACAATTAATATAGAACTTTAGCTGAAAATTGGACAGGAGAACCTTAACAATAGAAGGGAATACACAAGGAAATGCTGACAAAATTCGCTTCTACAATTTTCTACTGTTTTTAATAATCCTGAACCAAACAGAACTAAACACCTTCTAATCTTGGCTTAAAGTAGCAAGGTACTTACCAATAATGACCACTGTTTGAGTTTGACCATAATAACATTATAACCCTGTGGAATCCAGTTATATAGAAATAATGATATACGAAGACTTAACCAGCAAACATATAGCCCACAAGCTGCTGTATATAACTCATGAATCTTGACATCTCCCATCCAAATTGACATCAGCCGACGCCCGATAAATACTGAAACAGAAATAGCAATGATAAGACAAATAAAGTAATTTACAGTGAAAGCTAGTGAAAATTGAACATACCTTGTGCAATGAGAGAAATATTGGCCTGGTAGCAGCATTAATATACTACATGTATTTTTTGGCATTACTGTCAAGATTCTATTAGGGAATGAGAACAGTGTTTCGATGTTAACAGAACAAGAACGTAAATATACCTTACCTGGCAGTGTGAGTGAAAACAGACTAGCAGCAAATAAAGTTACACACATTAATATCACTAGCATAATCACCTGAAATAGAAAAACAAGATTTAAACAAAATGGTCTAGTCCAAAAGAAAAACATGTGTCAATGTAGAGAAGTAACAGGTTGCATTCACAATTGATATTCTGTGAATGGAATTGAGAATTGAACAATGGATTTGGACAAGCTTCAGTTTTTCTATTTATAAGGACCTTTTTATCTATGTCAGTCCCTCAACCTGTCAAGGTCACAATTTAATGCCTCTGCTAGAATATAAGGGAGTGAACATAGTTAATTAGATACCTGAAGTACAATCTGAAGATAGAATCTCAGCTCTATTATTCAGAACCCTAGAGTTACCCCAGTGCAAAGTGGATACCAATATGTCACAAAATACTCACCCTAGCAGCAAATATAGAGGGTCTCTTATATGGCTGGAATCCTGTGGGTCCTCCACCTTGTAACATAGCCTGATGGGCAGCACCTAATCCCTCACCCTGGGGCTGTGCTGGAGGTTGGGCTAGATTATTAGCATGGACATTATTAGCTTGGGGTGGGGCTGGCTGATCACCATGGATAACATCTTCCTATGAACAAAAATTTAAAAGTTAGTTACAATTACAGAAAAAAAATCACATTTTGAATTTCGATCTCATTTTGTCACTTCGAAGATGTTGAACAGTTGATTTTTATAATCAATTAATATATGACAAAATACACAGAAGCAATTTTATGGTAAAACAAAGCACAAAACCTTCATTTTAATCTGATGACGAAACATGTAAATTGTTCTTTGATATTAAAGAAGTGAGTTATACCATAATCTTGCATTGTTTTTTCTTGTCATATCTGCTCTCCCCTTCTAAATTTCTTTACCTTAGCCAATTAAAAAATAATATTTTTCTAGAAACAGAAGTAACTTTACCTCATCCTCAATATTAACATCACCAATAAGATAAGATCTAAGATTCAACAGCCAGGCTACAGCAACAGTCCAGCCACGTACCATTCCTTTCATCCACAGTCGGGTATGACCCTGTTCTAGTAGGGCTGGTAATACTACTTGCAGTAACAGTAGTTCTAAAGATAGTTCACTTACTGGAGCATCACTGAAATATATCACACATAGTAATTGAAGTTTTCTCTAGGAGGAAGGCATAGTTACATAAACCCAATGTAATAAAGCTATTTATGACATTGCTATGGCTATGAAATAATAAGCACCTACATGTATTTCATTAATGACGTCATTTGACCCTTAGCTTTAGTGGAAATGCAAGACCCACAGATATCTGACTAAATATTAGAAGAGTGCAAGTTCAATGCTATTAGTATTCTAAATATACATAAAATGTTAGAAAACCTCTTCATATTCCCTTTAATACAAGAACAGCATTAGATTGGTTTAATATGAGAAAACCAGCACTAAATATTGCACCAGCTAATATTCAAGGAGTATGTGGTATTATACAGATCTTAAATTGATTTATATAGAAAACAATGCCAACATTTCAAAACCATTATAACCTTATAAGTTTTATTCATATAAAAAATTTTATATATAAAACTAAACTTCAAAAATCTGATCAAAGTATCTTACAATATATCATATTCTCAGAAAAAATAGATCATTCTGATCACTGTTTATATGACAACAAACATTTGTTCAAAATTAGAACCTTGAATATAAATATATATTACCTTGATAACATAACATGATATGGAAGAAATGTGCTAAAGACTTTCTTGATAACTCTTACAGGTAACCATAGCATTAACAATACAGTACTTCCAAATATTATCTACAATTTTATAATAGAAACCATAGCATTAACAATACAGTACTTCCAAATATTATCTACAATATTATAATAGAAACCATAGCATTAACAATACAGTACTTCCAAATATCTACAATTTTATAATAGAAACCATTACATTAAAAATACAGTATTTCCAAATATTATCTACAATATTATAATAGAAACATGCCATTAACAATACAGTACTTCCAAATATTATCTACAATATTATAATAGAAACTATAGCATTAACAATACAGTACTTTCAAATATTATCTACAATTTTATAATAGAAACCATAGCATTAACAATACAGTACTTCCAAATATTATCTACAATTTTATAATAGAAACCAAAAAATAAAACTACAGTACTTCCAAATAGTATCTACAATATTATAATAGAAACATGCCATTAACAATACAGTACTTCCAAATATTATCTACAATTTTATAATAGAAACCATAGCATTAACAATACAGTACTTTCAAATATTATCTACAATATTATAATAGAAACTTTAGCATTAACAACACAGTACTTTCAAATATCTACAATTTTATAATAGAAACCATAGCATTAACAATACAGTACTTCCAAATATTATCTACAATATTATAATAGAAACCATAGCATTAACAATACAGTACTTCCAAATATTATCTACAATTCTATAATAGAAACCATAGCATTAACAATACAGTACTTCCAAATATTATCTACAATTTTATAATAGAAACATGCCATTAACAATACAGTACTTCCAAATATTATCTACAATTCTATAATAGAAACCATAGCATTAACAATACAGTATTTCCAAATATTATCTACAATTTTATAATAGAAACCATAGCATTAACAATACAGTACTTCCAAATATTATCTACAATATTATAATAGAAACTTTAGCATTAACAATAAAGTACTTCCAAATGTTATCTACAATATTATAATAGAAACCATAGCATTAACAATACAGTACTTCCAAATATTATCTACAATTTTATAATAGAAACCATAGCATTAACAATACAGTACTTCCAAATATTATCTACAATTTTATAATAGAAACCAAAAAATAAAAATACAGTACTTCCAAATATTATCTACAATATTATAATAGAAACATGCCATTGACAATACAGTACTTCCAAATATTATCTACAATATTATAATAGAAACTTTAGCATTAACAACACAGTACTTCCAAATATTATCTACAATATTATAATAGAAACTTTAGCATTAACAATACAGTACTTCCAAATATTATCTGCAATATTATAATAGAAACTATAGCATTAACAATACAGTACTTCCAAATATTATCTACAATATTATAATAGAAACTATAGCATTAACAATACAGTACTTCCAAATATTATCTACAATATTATAATAGAAACTTTAGCATTAACAATACAGTACTTTCAAATATGATCTACAATATTATAATAGAAACTTTAGCATTAACAACACAGTACTTTCAAATATGATCTACAATATTATAATAGAAACCATAGCATTAACAATACAGTACTTCCAAATATTATCTACAATATTATAATAGAAACCATAGCATTAACAATACAGTACTTCCAAATATTATCTACAATATTATAATAGAAACTATAGCATTAACAATACAGTACTTCCAAATAATATCTACAATATTATAATAGAAACTATAGCATTAACAATGCAGTAGTTCCAAATATCATCTACAATATTATAATAGAAACTTTAGCATTAACAATACAGTACTTCCAAATATTATCTACAATATTATAATAGAAACCATAGAATTAAAAATACAGTACATCCAAATATCTACAATATTATAATAGAAACTATAGCATTAACAATAAGTACTTCCAAATATTATCTACAATATTATAATAGAAACCATAGCATTAACAATACAGTACTTCCAAATATTATCTACAATATTATAATAGAAACCATAGCATTAACAATACAGTACTTCCAAATATCTACAATATTATAATAGAAACTATAGCATTAACAATACAGTACTTCCAAATATTATCTACAATATTATAATAGAAACCATAGCATTAACAATACAGTACTTCCAAATATTATCTACAATTTTATAATAGAAACCATAGCATTAACAATACAGTACTTCCAAATATTATCTACAATATTATAATAGAAACCATAGCATTAACAATACAGTACTTCCAAATATTATCTACAATATTATAATAGAAACTATAGCATTAACAATACAGTACTTCCAAATATTATCTACAATATTATAATAGAAACCATAGCATTAACAATACAGTACTTCCAAATATATCTACAATATTATAATAGAAACTATAGCATTAACAATACAGTACTTCCAAATATATCTACAATATTATAATAGAAACATAGCATTAACAATACAGTACTTCCAAATATTATCTACAATATTATAATAGAAACTATAGCATTAACAATACAGTACTTCCAAATATTATCTACAATATTATAATAGAAACTATAGCATTAACAATACAGTACTTCCAAATATTATCTACAATATTATAATAGAAACCATAGCATTAACAATACAGTACTTCCAAATATTATCTACAATATTATAATAGAAACTATAGCATTAACAATACAGTACTTCCAAATATTATCTACAATATTATAATAGAAACCATAGCATTAACAATACAGTACTTCCAAATATTATCTACAATATTATAATAGAAACTTATAGCATTAACAATACAGTACTTCCAAATATTATCTACAATATTATAATAGAAACCATAGCATTAACAATACAGTACTTCCAAATATTATCTACAATATTATAATAGAAACCATAGCATTAACAATACAGTACTTCCAAATATTATCTACAATATTATAATAGAAACATAGCATTGAACAATACAGTACTTCCAAATATTATCTACAATATTATAATAGAAACTATAGCATTAACAATACAGTACTTCCAAATATTATCTACAATATTATAATAGAAACTATAGCATTAACAATACAGTACTTCCAAATATTATCTACAATATTATAATAGAAACTATAGCATTAACAATACAGTACTTCCAAATATTATCTACAATTCTATAATAGAAACCATAGCATTAACAATACAGTACTTCCAAATATTATCTACAATATTATAATAGAAACCATAGCATTAACAATACAGTACTTCTCAAATATTATCTACAATATTATAATAGAAACTATAGCATTAACAATACAGTACTTCCAAATATATCTACAATATTATAATAGAAACTATAGCATTAACAATACAGTACTTCCAAATATATCTACAATATTATAATAGAAACTATAGCATTAACAATACAGTACTTCCAAATATTATCTACAATATTATAATAGAAACTATAGCATTAACAATACAGTACTTCCAAATATATCTACAATATTATAATAGAAACTATAGCATTAACAATACAGTACTTCCAAATATTATCTACAATATTATAATAGAAACTTTAGCATTAACAATACAGTACTTCCAAATATTATCTACAATATTATAATAGAAACCATAGCATTAACAATACAGTACTTCCAAATATTACAATATTATAATAGAAACTATAGCATTAACAATACAGTACTTCCAAATATTATCTACAATATTATAATAGAAACTATTTGCATTAACAATACAGTATTCCAAATATTATCTACAATATTATAATAGAAACTATAGCATTAACAATACAGTACTTCCAAATATTATCTACAATATTATAATAGAAACTATAGCATTAACAATACAGTACTTCCAAATATTATCTACAATATTATAATAGAAACTATAGCATTAACAATACAGTACTTCCAAATATTATCTACAATATTATAATAGAAACTATAGCATTAACAATGCAGTAGTTCCAAATATCTACAATATTATAATAGAAACTATAGCATTAACAATACAGTACTTCCATATATTATCTACAATATGATAATAGAAACCATAGAAGTTTGAAGGAATTGAAAAGAGAAAATGAGAACCAACTCACCACTGAAGCTATAAATCTTCTAATATGTCGGTAAACTGGGAGATGAATCATCTGTCAATATTCAATTACATTTGTTCAGTTTGTAATAAATTAAAGGAGTTAAAACTATCCATGGACTAGTTTCTGGCAAACTGAAGGTACCAAGAATGGTCATCCAGTCCAGTCATATCAATGGGCAGTCACTGTTGTAAGATCATCTTGTCCTATCATTTTCTTCCTCAGTCTTTTGCAAATTTATTTGAAGTATATTATGGCTACTGATCTCTTCTATAGCAAGTATGTTCATTATCTATCTTATGCAAAAGAGCTTATTTTTTAATGGACAAGAGGAAGTGTTCACTATCAAATCATTTCATGAACTAGTTTGTTACAGCAACCATTACTAATAAATGACCATTCCACCAATCCACCTAGCTGTAAATGAGCACGGATAATCCGGGAAAGATGCATGCAAAGAGGATTGGCCAAGGACCAGCTGGTAGAAAGGATCCCGGTCATTGTGGACTTGTGAACCTTAGTTGTTATTCTTGTAAAATATAGTTGTTTCTTTCTTTCTTTGTTTCATTAGCTAAAATTCTTATCAGATATGATGAACGACATTAAAAAGGACTTTAATAATTTGAAAATCACAGAGAAACTCTTACCTCTTGAATGGGGTTAAATTCAGGGTCGTTGAGATTTCGTAGAAACCAGAGAACACCAGGACGAAGAACTTCTCGTAATAGTAAAATAAACGAAGCAAAGTAAAATACATACACCATTCCCACTAGCCAGTGAATAAACATAGAGGTTCCTGGTGCCAGATGAAAACTTGTCTTTCTGTCTTTTAAAGTTGCATCAAACATAGACTGAATAGAAAAATAATAAATCACTAGATAATACAGTAAGTAGTACAGATAATGATAGTAGTAATAAAAACTTAATATACCAGGGTAAATATAGGTCCAATATACCAAAGTTACATGGTCCTGTCTAACATTCAATCCAAAAGGACAAGGATGAAGTCTTTATTAAACATGGTAAGATTAAGGTCCAATACATCAAGGAGACATGGTCCTGTTTTTTTAATCCACACGCACAAAGATTGACTATATTTGACATTATCTATTATTCAGGTTATAAAATAGTAATAATGAATCAAGAACAGTAGAAATAATGTAAATACTTACTAAAGAACAGATATCAAGCCACCAACCACAGATGAGAGGAAAAACACCGACTTCAACCACAACTAATAACATAACTTTAACTACCACATAACATAGTCCTAATACACGTCGAAATCTGAAATTAGACAATACAATTAGTTGTTAACACTTTAATATCAATTTAGTGCTGGGGCATATTGAGATGGGTTCAGTTTTAGAGTTTAGGGTGGTTGAAAAGCACCAAGTTTCACCATCATATTGATATTAATATGCATGTATGGAAAAGTTTATTATATCTTGAAGTGAGAAACACCCCTTATAATGAAAATGAACTTATATGAACACACATCACATCATGATGATAATTTGCATGCATGGAATAGTTCATTAGGTCTTGAAGGGAGTTCAAGTTGAAAAAACGTACTTTTTGAGTTTAGCCAGAGAACAAAGTAGATATAAAACAACCAATGCTATACCAATTACAACATAGCCAGATATAGTCGTTAATAATCCTTCAAAATGGGAAGCTGACACCTGAAAAAAATAAAACATTTTCTTAAGTTTACATCAAACTGTCCAACAGACATCAGTCATAATCAAACAAAATTCTTTACTAAATCTTTGCTTCAGAATAATAAGAAGACGTATTCTATACAATAAATTTATTTAAACAGGACAATAGTATATATTTTTAATGGTTGTTCCTATTATGGGAATTTGTGATATTATTTAATATAATGCAACTTACAATATCATCAACTTTACACCCAACCAGTGTAAAATGTCCAATATGATATGGACAAAAGGCTGTAAATAGATAAAATATATTATGGTAAAAATTTCCTTAATCATTTGTCACAATAAAATACAATACTATATTCAATATAAGTATACAAACTTGGTCAGGAAGAGTATATTGTCATTAGTGAACTTGCCTGGTATCAGAACTAGGGGGGAGTTAAGGGTTCTTCTGTCAATGAGTATTACAATTCAACATCCCTTACAGAGATTAAACAATATGCATAGCCAACAGATTTGTATCTTTACTGAAGAGTATTTCATTATTAGTTAGTTTATAAATCCCAAACTTACCAAATACCAGGATAAACAATGTGTTGAGTGAAACAACCCAAAAAACATGTTCTAAAAATACCAGAGACCCATCTAAACCTAGTAGCTGAAATAAAAAAAGGAATATTTGTGGGCATTGAGTCTCTATTTATGTTCTGCATAAAGGTATTAGGGGTGAATCCAACAAGGTAAGGTCTCTGAAGCACTGGTACAGACACTGAGGTTAAGTTTTTTTTTGACTATTAAGTAGACTGGGAGTAGCATCAGCTGTAGTCACAAGGATTGTGATGAAGAAATCAGAGGCAACTTACCCTCTCCCAAGTCAGTTCCTCTGCTGCTCTATCCCACTCTATTGGATTCCAATTGTTATCATCTATAAGAAAGATACCATAATCATGTTTACTAGTTTAGGAATCTGACATATTATGTAAACGTTTTAAACCAACTCTTTGTTGGTTTGTTGGTTCTTTGGATTAAAACCCCAGACAGCTTCTTCAAAGTCAAATCCTAAGCAGTGGCATCAATTATCATTTTTTAGATAATAATTAGATCCAGTATTCTTATCATATTTTTAAAACCCCTTTATTTGAACTTGAACTTTCCCATTCACAAATTTCTACAATTCATTCTGGGCAGAATGCATTTTCAAATTAGGGATGTTTCTATCAAATGTGACTAAATGAAGCCTACCTTGTGCACCATTATTATCATTATTGACATCATTGTTAGCATCATTGTTAGCATCATTGTTAGCACCTTCATTAGCTTCTACTCCTTCATCACCTTCACCCTCTTCTTCATTTCCATTGGCTGCTTGGTTATTCCCACCTTCATTCTGATTGGCTGGAGCTCTCATTCCAGCACCAGCTATTTCGCCAATCAGATTATTAACAGGATTCCCATCCAGGAAATTCTAATCCAATCAAAAAACATTATACATTATTCAAAAAAAGCATTAAGAGAAAAGTGTTGAGAAATAAACTTTATGCAAAAAGTGAGATTCAGAACTCCAAAACAGATTCACAATGAAGATTCTATTTCAAAATTTAAATCTATTTACCCTTTGTTGATTGGCTTGTTGATTATCCTGTTCTAACCAATCAGGACCTCCCCCATGTAATATCTGTTCACGTAACCAAACTAAGCTAATAAAAGCACACAGTGTACAGGTCACTACAAAACATCCTTGGAAACAGTCAGAGGCTAGGTTTTCTCTGAAAATAGCAAATTTGAAGCATGGAATAAAATGGAGTTCTCTGCATCTATTTAGGCTTATGAAGAGAAGCAATGTCTCTGCACTGAACAAAGAGGGGAATTTTGCTAGATATATATCCTAGGAGATAACTCTAAATATATTCCATTTCTATTAACTAATGATATTGAGTGGTAAATTAAATCTCAAACTTGTCTTTCTTGATATCAAAATATCACCACCAATAGAGAAATATTGAAAAAAACTAATGGTGAAAATTTTGATACCAAGAAAGATTCTTTAATAATGATGGAGATTGAGAATAAAGATGTGAGTTATAAAGTATATATTTACGTAGATAACATGTCCAACGGTAAAGTTAACAATGAACTAACACTACCGGTAAACAAACATCTATAGATTCGACCTAAAATAACAAACAGTCATATTATAGTCAAATACAAAAACTTCTTTCTTAAAATGCTTATCTCTAGTGACCAAAATTTTCTTTGAATATCAGTAATTATTTATTCCACTGATCTATTTTTACAAATAACAATGATTAGACTCATAAAAACACCATTTTTTAAAGAAATATTTCCTTATCCCATTGAAAATAATATAAATCCATATGCTTTTGTTTGAATAAATATTCATTAATTTGATTCAGTGATGATGGAGGTTGTTCAATACTTACAGGCAGTAAGAGGAACTACGCCTAACCAAGCGAATGCTACCAGTGTATAGTGAAACCAGTATCTGATGGCTCGAGCCATACTGGTGACCAGTCCACTACAGATATCTTTAATCGGTAGGCGCTTCGGCATATCGGGAGAGTAGACTGAAACATAAAAAAAATAGTTTCAAATCAAATACCTAGACCTATCTGATGGTATATTGAAATCCAATGAATGGAGTTTACATCCTACTCTTCTGCACCTAATGGGTGAATGAACACGAGCAATGCTATGCAGGTGCGATGAGGGAAATTTTGCAAGGACAGCAGCTATTCTTTTTGAAATATTAAGAGCCAAATCATCTATA
The DNA here is from genome assembly GCA_030562195.1 of Nipponacmea schrenckii. Taxonomy (NCBI): domain Eukaryota; kingdom Metazoa; phylum Mollusca; class Gastropoda; family Lottiidae; genus Nipponacmea; species Nipponacmea schrenckii. The sequence continues at coordinate 32,103,473 of JAUJPP010000007.1, forward strand.
GGCTACTTACTAGGTGTGAATGCAAATCTGTGCTTGCATAGTTCACAATATTCTTTACGACTGTAAGTCAACCACTGCAAAAGGCTGAAATGAATACAAATATTATTGATTAACTTCATTTATAGAAAACTAGCTGCAGATATGCATGTTCATGAGCCACACAAATCAATAAATCATTAAACAAATAACAATCAATAGAGAGATTAAAGAGCCATATATACACTGTTGATCACAGTAAGAAATATAAATATTAAGATTTTCTCAATTAACATGATCACGGTGTTAATTTTCAAATTAAATCAATTTTCCCTGGAAATAACTGAATCTTACCAATCTTGGTGGATAAATTTGATACTTCCAGTACAAACGCATGGATGATACAAAGCCTTGTCTGGAGTGCCTTCACATCGGCACACCCGACAGATATCTGAAAAATAAATATTAACCACATAACACAAAAGGTGCATTAATAACTCAGTCAATGAGTTTAGTCCTATTTTGCAACAGTTGTTATACAGACATAAATATACGGTAATAAATGTTCAAAAGCTAAGCAATGGCCTTGGGCAATGAGAGCAGGCCTAGCCTAAATACTTCCATCATTTTTCAGAGTAGACTCAGCCAAAGAATATTTTTTTGTAAATGTCATTGTACATCAACAAAATCATACATAAAACAAGAGAATGTATCAAGCATCAAGATCGAAACTGCACCAAACTGCACTAGCAAATTCAATTTGCCACACTGTTTCTGACTCTGGGGCTGGCATTGATTTTCTACACGATTTGTTCCCACTTATGGATATTTTTTATCCATCAGAATCTCAATCATTCTTTTCCCCCTATGAATCTCGCAAATTTGTCTGTGAAATTATTGAAGATTCCACGTAGAACATACTAGAAATTTTGACATTTAATATGTCTTTATTTACCTGGCTGTCCAGAGTCGTCCATATTGGATTTTATGCCACATGTCGTAAATATAGTTTGGATTATATTGTAATTATTTATTGAATATTTGTTCATTGTAATATAGAAATATAGAATTCTATCTGATAAAATGTCTTTTTATTCTATTTTGAAGTTATGTTAGGCCTAAAATATTCGATTTTCCGACACTTACTTAACGACAATCGTAAGTAAGAAAATAGACTTATTTTCGGCAGCAAGATGGAAACGAAAGTTGAAAATGATAAACAAACTGTTTAAATTTAATATTATCATTCGAATTCTGCTTAAATCCCCATAGAATTATTTTGCTTTGTTCTTTATTTATGTTAGCTTGCCGTAAAAGCATAGATCGCTTGTGGATAAAAACTTAGAGACGTTTTACCCTCCCTTAGTTGATCTAGGTCCATTGTCATTGATTGAATTGCATTAGCCTAGCTTCAATAAGATTAAGAAATTACATTACCTTGACGACTCTAAAATCTTCATGAAGCATTAAAACAAGGCTATAGACTTAACCCTTGTTAACTTGAGGCAGCCATTATTTGATCTGGAAAGAAACCGGGAAATTTTTAATTTGTAAAATGACAGCTGCTGTAGATGACTTAGCCTTAGCGAAGGAATTAACACGAGAATTGAATTTATCTAATACAACTCAACAGACTAATTGGGCCCATGAAGCTTTAGCTCAGGTTATTTTTTTGCTAGAATTGTTTTTTTGTTGCATTAGAGAATGAAAAAGATATTAGCTTAACCTGTAAATCAAGTACTGGTAATGAGCTGAAGCACCAGCAGAGTTTGCATACATTTCAGTTTCAAACCATAGATAGAGTCTGCTTACTGGATAGATAAAGTTTGAGGAACAGTAGATAGTCATTATCAGAAATTTTGCAACACATAGCTCATGACACTTTGTCATCGGGACATTTTGGCACTTTCTTCACTGAACTGTTTGAGAGTGCCTAAGTGTATAGTGTTTGAGCTATTTGCCTAGTAGAGCCCATTATGACATTAAGTCTAAAATAGTTATTGATGGGCTGAATGATAGACAGAAGTATGTCCTTGTGACAATCCTAGCTTATGAGGAAAAATTGTTACAAACGAGATTAGCTTAGTGTTAGAAAGCCTATTCAGTATAGTATACTTGCTTACATTGCTTTTAAACCAAATTTAAAACTACTTGTGAAATATTACTTGTAATACCCATAGGCTTTGAGTTTAAACTGCATTGCAGTAATGAAGACAGGGTTCTTTTCACTTAGTAAATACAATATTAGGTAACAGATTTATTTTCTGTATGCTTTGCCATATGGTTATTATTAAAACAATAATCCGGTTTTTTTTAGGTTCAAGTCCGACTTTTCAAAAACCATACAGATGATGTAAAATCTTGTCAGTTTTTTAAAAATAATGATTTATTGACATCATCGAGTGATAAGAGTGTTAAAATCTGGAGTTTTGAATCTGGGAAAATCATACAGTCATTTGATGATATTCATAAAGGAGCAGTGAATGAAGCAAGACTGCCAGATGTTGATCAAACAAGGTATGTCTATCATTCAGACCAGATTGCATGAATCTTGTTATTATTTAATAATTGATGTTCTTTTAATGTTTCATGATTAGAAATTTTATAATGAAAGAAGACTTTTCTAAGTATTGGTACTGGTAGTGAGGGAATATGAAGTAAGATTCAGTAAAAATGTTTTTACTTATCTGCCAGAATTATTTCAAGTTTCTACAAAGATAAAAACTTGTTCTTTAGTCTTGAAGAGTTAATGGAACCCAGCGTTTACTAAAATACAATAAATAAAAAAGCTAATGTTTTTATGATTGTTTATCTAACAGATTTGTAAGTTGTGGTTGGGATAAGAAAGTAAAAGTAACTGATATTCAAACACAACAACAACTTGTAAGTTATTTTATTGTTGGTCCAAATAGCATCATTGGTGTGAACGCAATTGATGATATACCGGTAACAAACTGAATAAATGAAAACGTTTAAGTGAAATTGTACAGACACAGTCATCTGATTAAAAATTGGAATGGTTCAAACTGATGTCAATACACATAATAAATTTAGAACACTTCTTTACAAATTATTTAAAAGTGTATTACGTAAGTTTCTCAGTCACAGCTGTTCCATAGACCAAGTAAATCACATAATCATGTCAGTGTGGCCAATAAAGTAGTAGCTAGTGCTGAAGTGTTAAAATAATGGTTGAGAAGTTGAATTTATAATGAATGTTTCTATTTCTTATATTTTAGTGGGATGGAGCTCATGAAGGTGTTATAACCTGCTGTAAATTTTCACACAATGGAACTCTGGTAGCATCAGGATCTGACATGGATAATTCCCTGAAAGTCTGGAATGCAAAGACTGGAGAAATTGTCTTTAATCTGAAAGGTTTGCCTTGATGATTATATTGTATACCCTGATATATATAGAAAGTCTTTCGTCTTTGAAATTTTTTAAAAAATATCACGTACAATTGATTTAGGGGATAAAACTTTTTTTTGGCTACAACCAAAGAAAATGCCTTTGAGGATGATAAAATTTACATAATAAAGCAATTTTTCTACTGTAGTCCCTTTTGGGTGGGTAAAACCTCTTCTAGGAATAAAAAAGCAATTTTTGCAGTAAATTACCTTATTGGGTGATTTTTTCCAAAATTTTTTTTTCATATTTTTTAAAACAATACTACCCATAAATGTCCTTATTTGGATGATAAAATTTGTAACAACAAAACTATGGTAGAATACCCAAATTGGGTGATTTTAAAACCTCTTCCTTTGGAATAAATTTAACAGACATTAGGGCTGCAGAATAAATGTAATATTGATTTTTTTTACCAAAAGGATTATATTTGATTCCCTACCTTATTCAGATCACGAATTTTAAAATATATATAACCAGTTCCTCTTTTCATTTAAGAAGAATTTAAAAATTTTTTAACAAATTTAAATGGGTAGAACTACTAAATTTTTGGGTCGTAAATGTAATTACCCCCAGATAGATAAGAAAATATCATACAGATTTTCCCAAACTTTAAAATTTTTAAAATGTTTTCTGGAGTAAAGAATATGCTTGATTAACCAAACCTTAGTCTCAGAAACTGGAATGGTTTAAACTATATATGAACTTAACAGTTCCTCTTTATTATTTAATGAAGAATTGAACAAGGCATTTGATTGACTGAAATTCAAATGACCTAGAATGGCAGATACGTAGCAATTTTTGCAGATCGTAGATGTGGAATTACCCACAGAAATATAAGACATGAAATATCAGATTTGCATTTTAATCAGTTTGTTGAACAATGTGATTTTCTAGGAGTGAAATAGAAAATGCTAGTCTAACAATGTTATATTGGAGGAGTAATATAAACTAATATTATTATTTTAGAGGCCATATTAACGTGGTATCAGATTGTTCTATGTCTGGGGGAGAGAGAAAATTTGCCACCACATCTTGGGATAAATCAGTTCACATCTGGGATATAGCTACTGGAATGTATAGGTAAGTCTGATGTTAAATTTATTCAGTAAAATACTGCAGGTGAATCTTGTTAGGCCAGTAACGTCTGCTTTACTATGTAACAAGATCTACTCTTGATCTCAATATTTACATTGCCAAACTTTTCTAATAAACCTATAATTTTCTGTATATTATACTGTAGAAATTCACTGAAATCCTGTTTTGCTTCAATTCAGGGTACCTGTCAATCAGTTGTGTAGCCTGTAACAACACTATTTTTGATGCAAGAATGATATCTTTATTTGTCTTGAGTGTCCATATTACTGAACTTTCTCCCTTATTTGTATATGTTTCTAGATCTCATGGTCCAGAAACACTAAAAGGAAGCCATGAAGGTTCAATCAGTTGTTGTGATTTTACAGAAGATGGTAAATATCATTTAATGCTTATAGAATAGTTGACAGAAACAGAAATCTATTCTTGAATTTTTGGCTTATTTAATGAATATGGTCACCATTCATTTGATGAACCCTACTTTAGTCTCAGAAACTGGCCTCATTCAACCCTTGAAAATGCTTTCTTGCTCATTGAAGTACAATTCTGCCTGGTTATAGATTTACATTCTTTGATATCATCATTTTTTTCTCTTTATTAACTATGAAAAAACCTGTAAATTTATTGAACAATTGGACATAGAATACACGATGATGACTTTAAGTACTTCTAGCACCTAAATCAACTGTGGTTTGATTTGAATTACAGGATTAATGCTAGCTACTGGTTCCTATGACAACAGTATTGTGATATGGGATGCAGATAATTGTGTTCAGAAAATCAGACTTCAGGTTAGTTAGCTATATAGAGTGAAGGTTTCAGACATTCAGACTCCAGATAGGATAACAGGTGGACAGAGGTATCAGAGCCCTGTCACAGTGAATTGCAGAGTAATGATATGAGTATATATGTATGCTGAACAAACTAAAACAGATTCCATAGAAAACTTAAAGGTTTGATTTAAAAGACAGTAAATTTTTAGATCTATTTGTAAAGAATGAACAGCATGATATATTTAACAGCTGATATATTCTTTATATGGGTTTGGCATTTAGTAATTGATAGTACGATAATAATAACTAAGTTTTATGGAATAATAATTACTGAGTTTATTTATTCTGCAACGTTTCAACAAGTGTCCTCTTGTTGTTATCCTATCTTCCTTCTTGATAACAAAAAGAGAACTTGTTAAACACTGCAGAATTAATAAACTCAGTAATTGTTATTCCATAAAACTTAGTTATTATTATCATATTTAATAGCATTTGTTAATTCCTTTGTATCCTTAGGGACATACAGGCTGGGTGAATGATGTAGTGATCAGCAGTGACCAGAAATGGTTGCTGTCTTGCTCAAACGTAAGTGTGGCCTTTTGTTAAATTCAAAATGCATATTTATGCATCGGATGACTAAAAACTAAAAAGATATATAATTTTTAGCGAAACAGGAACTTCAGCCCTCTTGAAAACCTTGGTTACCAACTCCTGTAGCACAGCAGTTAGAGCGTTGTTTTTTTACGTCATGACGTCATTTGCTTGGATATGTTGAAAATGTCGGACGTGAGTTCTAATCACGATTGGTGTGTGATAGTCCCATGACCTTGAATAAGTCATCTTCACTCACAATTCAATTCCAGACAACCCAGCTGTAAATGGGTACGGATAATCTGGGAAAGATCAGTGCCAAGAAGTTTGGCCAAGGACCAGCTTGTAGAAAGTATCCCTGTCACGGTGGACTTGTGAACCTAAGTTGTTATCCTTTTGTTTTTTTTTTTTTTTGCATTTTAAGAGGAACTTTAATTTGGTTTTCAGGATACATCAGTGAGATTATGGAATATTGAGGATACAGATAAAATACCTGTTGTCTTAGAAAATAGAAAATCAATTGGACTTAAAGTTATAAAGGTATTTCTGAATTTGTTGAAATAAGCTCAGAAAAAGTTAAATATGACTTGCAATTTTCATCATTATTTGACCCTCTTCATAAGCCCATAATGTGCAGAAGAGTAAGATGTAAAACTCAATTCATATAATTTCATCATTTGGTCCAACCAGCAGTAAATGAGTAAGCCTACTGATAATCCAAATATGAATTCTAAGAAGTTTGGCCAAGGATCAGCTGATAGACAGGAATCTTGTAGTTACTCTTGTAAAAATATTAATTCTAAGAAGTTTGTCTAAGGACCATCTAAGGTTTGTAGTTATCAATGTAAAAAATGTTGCTCTCCTGGCGAAATCTCTCTTATTGCACCCTGCAAAACATTGCCTGTCTTCATTAGTCCATTAAGTGCAGAAGAGTTTCTAACTCACCATCACATAACATAATTCAACATAGTTTGCTGATCTTAAATTATTTATTTCAGTGTTCGAAATGTGGTAAACCATTCTCAATGGCTCAATCTGATACATTTGGTGATGTAACAGTTTGTGTTTTCTGTCGTGTGGTAAACCCCAGTGAATCGTGGCTTTCTGTTCAAGAACCTGAAGTGTAGCTAGAGACAGTAATCTGTTAGTTCCCATACTCAAGGAAATATTAATTGGATGAAGCTGAAATTTCTCAATGGACAGTGATTTGCAAGTCAACTAGAATTTAAAAATGAAAAGAATGTTTGTTTTTGAAGAAATATCAAAACTTGCTGACTGTTCAGTTAACACATTAATAATATATGGATTGGATTGTGGATGATTTTTTCCCATGGCATCCTATTTAAATTGTCTCAAACAGCCTGGCCTAGTATTCTCTTAATGATCTTAACTGAGTTAGCACTAATATCTCCTAGGGCATTAACTTATTTTACTAATTCTAGGATGTCCTATGGCCTTAACTTATTTCACTGTTTCTAGGATATCCTAGGGTCTAAACTTCTTTCACTGTTTCTAGGATGTTCCTTTTTTAGGGGCCCTAAACTTCTTTAACTGTTTCTAGGATATCCTTGGGTCTAAACTTCTTTCACTGTTTCTAGGATGTCCTTGGGTCTAATCTTCTTTCACTGTTTCTAAGATTTCCTTGAATCTAAACTTCTTTCACTGTTTTTGAGAATATTCTTACTCTAATAAGATGGTTTCAGACTATGTAGCCAGGAAATCAAGCTTCATTAATGCAACCTTGTAATCGAAAATAGTATTTCCTACAAACTGAAGTTTACAACAGAGGATTTCAAACATTCCGTCCTTTTGTTTTTTGTATTCCATTTTGAATATGTTGTATTCCAACAGATTTGTTAAAATTTTTTACTAGAATATTTTATTTATTGTTTGAAAATGCAGCATTATTAATAACATTCCGTCTATATTTGTTTATTTTGTGTTGCCATTTGAATTTTTGTAAATATTTGATGTTGAAAAATCTGTGATAAAATTTATTAAAATTTGAAATTTCTATATTATTTTACTTGATGAAATCTACGATATTATGAAGATATTTTATTTTAATGTTTTATTGGGAGCCTTATAGCCAATATCTTGCGACACAGCTGATATCAATAGTTTGGAGAGTTAGTTGTGGTCTGATTTTTTATAAAGGGAGATAAATTCAAATTAAAAATGGCCGATATGTTTGTAAACAAACGCACGTGTTAGTTTTAATTATTAGTTGACGGCTCACCATAGCAGGTAGAACATTTTATATAGCATTGTTAATGTCTGTGCGTTCACTATCTGATCACAATTAATCCTCAAATCAATGACAGCAGGAACTTGTCTACACCGATCATGCTAGACCGAATGATCTAGTCTCTCACTGCCTTCAGCAGAGAAACAGAAGACCAAAGTATGAAAATATCGTGAAATAGCACAACCAATTTGGTTGCGTTAAAATATTCGTCTTCCTTGAGTTTTTTTATCAAAAAGTTTCAATGTTCTTGCTATCTTGTAAAACCCCTTTTCAAGGCACAGCTTATAATGATTGGATCTCCTAAAAATACCATCCCTTTAAAGTCGTCACCCTTTTTGTTTCCATAAGATCATCTTATTACTTGAAGTAAAGACAATATGGAGAGTTTAATGAGTCAACTCAACAACTTACAGTTAGCTCAGAAATCTGCCATATCATTGGCTAAAACAGAACCAGAATATATCCTAACATTAGCTGCACAGGAAAACAGGTACTAGACTATCTCTATTTTAATATTGTATGGGGGCCTAACTATTTTAAGTTATGTCTGTCTATTTGACTGTACCTAATTAATTATTATAATGGATAAGTTGGATCTGGAGCACATGCTGATAATCGAAATCAGAGCAAGACCTAGTGTCCTTTTTTTGCTGGTCACACTCATACTATTCAATTGTAAGATGTGTAAGGTATATTTTGTAAAACACATGTTAGTTTATATCTGTACATTGAAGAAATGAAGACAATGGATCATTATTAGCAGCTACCAGCAGTAACTTTACTATAAGGCTGTATAACAAGACTACACTGGCTGCCTCTTCAAGTATACAAGGTAAGTTGTACCAGATCTTTGTATAATGGTAAAGTGCAGCAGAGCAGGTGAAAAATTCCATTGACTTCATTCTGTATAATCATAATATAAGCCATAGACAAAAAGCAGGTTCAAATTTTTTGTTTTATTAATGACAATGATAGCATAGATTTTTAACATTCTAATCTTTGCAATTCACTTAAACTAAGCTATATAGCAGGGCTGTTAATTAAAAAAAAATTCCCAAGTGGATTTTTAAACTCTTTGTTTCAGCTCATGATAATGTGATAACAGGAATAACATTTGGACATGAAGATCCCAATATATTAATATCCAGCTCCTGTGATAGAACAGTCAAGTAAGTATGTTACTATGGAAGCCGATAGCGGCCATTTGTTAACCGCGACTTTGGCACCCTCTAATTTCAAAGTCGACAAGTCTGGAAATTCAAAGTCGACAACACAACAAAACAGCGCGACAAGTCGCGGATGGCGGGTCACCAACTCGACAGTTTTTTTTTGTCGAGTTGGCGACTTTCGAGTTGTCGACTTTCGAATTGTCGAGTTGGCGCCCCTCAATCTGCAAGTTGGCGACTTTGAAATCCAGCTAGTTGGCAACTTTGAAATCCAACTCGACAAGTCGCCGGATTTCAAGGTTGCCAACTCTACAAGTTGCCAAGTCGCCAAAAAAATCTGTCGAGTTGGCGACCCGCCATCCTCGACTGGTCATGCTGTTTGGTCATGTTGTCGACTTGTTGAGTTGGCGACTTTGAATTTCCGGCAACTTGTCAAGTTGGTGACTTGTCGAGTTGGCAACTTTGAAATCCGTCGAGTTTGCGACTTTGAAACATTGAAAAAAGAGGATGGCTGTTATCGGCTTCCATATGTTACAGTATTGATCTATTATATGTAAACTAATATGCTTAAAGTTATCTACCTTTGCCATTTATAACTAAAATATTATTGTCAAATATCATTCACATACTCCAGTTAGTATTTTATTGGAGCTCAAATATTGGAAAACTCCAGTGGACCTAGATTAAAAAAACTGTTGGCCTATCAATTAGTTTATTACTTAGTTATACATGGTTTAAATGGCCTACAAATGAAATTTCAGATGTTGGGATTTAAGAAGTAGTCCAGAAAAAGCTGCTCAAACATTCCAAGGTATTATTGTAAAGAGTTGTTTAGCTAATTCATTTATTCGTGAATATTAGCATATCTACTAGATACATAAATTGTTGGGAATTTTGAAGTCAATTTGTAAAGGTTAAGGAACCTTTAACATATTTCATTTTTGAATTACCAGTAGTAAAACATTTTCAAATTCGAGTGTGTGTTTTAAAATGTAAATACTTAGGATTCAATTTACTTTAAGCAGAATAATTAGACATACCCTATTCTGGAAGTCTTAACCACAAATGAATTTAAAGTATTTTTACATAGATTTGACGTTGGAATATCAGTTAGATGGTTCCTTGTATGTAATATAACAATGTCTATTATTCAGGAGGGTGTAATACAGGATTTGGGAGTGTAGATATTAACTCTGATGATAGATTAATCTGTGCTGGTACAGAGGTGGATAAAAATAAAGATGTCTTCATGATTTTCTGGTAAGTATCTATCAGTGCTGTATAAACACAGAGAAGCCTAAATTTATCTATCTATTTTTATGGGGGGGAGGGGGGCTGCCTTTGATCCCAATGTTAAAATTTATTGTCAGTTTACAAAACCAAGTAAAAGTACTTGAGCCATCCTTAGCCTTAAAATTGTGTAAATATGTTCAATTGTGAAATGAAAATTATCAGCCAGCTGAACTCATATTGCTTTAACAGCCATTTATCCATTTAATTGTTGAATAATTTATTATTAAAGGGACAGAAGAAAATCCAGTTATTTAGGGTCGTATACAGAATCTTTTGAAAATGAAATCACACAGGTGATATTCTATTTATTTATATAATAATTTGTGAGTTACTAAACCTTACTTAAGTCTAAAGAAGATATAGTTATGTTGTTTATGAACATAAAATTGTGGAATTTCAAACCCTCGTCAGTAAAAATTTCATAGATTGGTTTTCAGATGAATATTGTGAAAATGTAAATTCCTTGATTCTTTTCTATTTTCAAATGTTCAAGCGTTGTGTTTTTGAATTTTGTGGATTAATAAATTTTCAAAAGTTAATATCTCACAGACATAAAATTACCTGAAAATGACTTTCTGTAGGTGAAATTCCACCCCAGCAAGTCAGATTGTATAGCTAGTGGTGCTTGTGATGGGTTGGTTAATATTTTTAATTTAAATGAAACAGAAGAAGATGAAGCCTTACAGTTAACTTTAAATACTGAATCATTTGTTGTAAGTTGTTCTTTTAAAATCCTAATAATTTATCCTTATTTATCCAACAAATGGACATGGCATGATATTAAAATGGACAGAAGTCCAAATTTAATTTAGGAAAGTTTCAAGATCTTTTAGTGTCTTGCTTATTTTCAGGCTAGAATTGGTTGGTGTGGAGAAAACTTTAGTAATATTTATTGTATAACTGATATAGATACCTACCATGTTTGGGATGGAACAGAGGTAAGCCTTTATTACGGCTCATATCAACATTATTGGCTGATGTTCTAATGAAGACGGCCAACGCCATGTAGGGTCCAATGAGGGAAATTTTTCCAGGACAGGGGCATTTGCCTACTCTTTTTGCCCATGTCAGTCCCTCTTACCTGCATCACTGACGGAGTCCCGATTTAAAAAGCTGAACGTTTATCTCAACCTTTGCCGAATTGAACACTGAACCTTTAGGTTAGAGAGCAAGCATTTAACTCACTAAGCCATGGAGTCTCCCAGCATTAAACAAGGGAGGAACTGTTGTTAATCTATAAAGATCAAAGATAAGGAAGATTACTGTATTTTTAGGGAGATGTAGTAAAAGAAGTTTTAAATCTTAAAGACAAGTTAAAGGTAAGTTATGGTTTCTTTATAAGGTTGCCAAGTATCATTGTTTCACAATTTTTTTCACTTTTCAACAATAATTTACAGATCTGTTTTGTATGTTTGATGTAAAAGCATCTTGTTATATTCAGGGTGAAGAGAGTATAGATTACTTAATAGATGTGGTACCAACTCTTGATACATCCAAACATATCCTGGCTACAGGCACCAAAAGGTAAGTATGTTAGTTGTACTACACTTCGTAATTTTTTTTTCAACCTCCAGCATTGAACATGGGTAATAAAAACTTGAGGGATATGTTTTCGTGTAGCTGTTGACAAATTTTCGAAAACATTTAGAGGCTTTGAGAGCAAGATGGGGGTTTGTGATATTATATATTGTGCCCTTTCCCCCAACCTAGATGCATATGTACATGTGTATTTTTAGACAAATTGTATATTGAACTTATTGAAGTATTGTGTATTTTCGTTTTTTTTTTTGTGGGACTTTGCTGAAGCACATCCGGGTAAACTTCCAATTTACCATTTATATGGGTCAGCGAATTTCTCCAGTATGAAATAACGTTTTTCAAAAAAGTACCTTGCATACAGAAACCTTATTGCTTTGGCCAGTTTCTCCCAGAAAATGTTTCAGCCTGTTTGTTGGAATTTGCGACATAAGCAAAGTCCCACTCTGTGGCTCTAGTTTTTTTTTTTTTCCAAACGTATTGCCCCATGGGCTGAATGTGAGACAGGTCAGGACCATGTGGTTGTGTATTGGGTCTAATTCTGACCCATGTATAATAAAGAGTTTATTATTATTATTACCTTTCAGTTAGTAAGCAGCTATGGATGTCAATTCTTAGGTCAAACATTCTGTTGACTTTTTTTAAAAAAGATTTGAGTTCAATCTGTTTTATATTGTTATTCGAGGCAATGAGCGCTGGCTATCCCTGATAGAGGGGAAGTCACTCTTGTTTAGATATTAAATATATCAGACCACAATATGACAAACTGTTTAATCATTTAATGATTTACTACAAACATCATATTTATTATATTTACAGTGGAGATATAAAGTTAATGGATGTTACAAGTAAAATACCTGATATGATATCATGTTTATCAAAGGGACATACTGAGATAGTCAGGTGTATCTATTACAATGTACAGGTAGGTTTCAGTCATTTTTTTGATTTGCTCACTTGTCCAAATTTTTTTGATCAAAATGCACATCAAGGTCACTAAGTCCTGGTATTTTTTTTTTTTTATTATTATTTTTCATTGTTCTAATCCGCAGTAATATAACAAATGGATTTTTCAGAATGCAGATCAACATAAATTTGTTTCATGTCTATGCTTTGGGAACTTAAGGTTGTAACATTGTAGTTAAGTAATGTAAGAAAGTACTGGTTGGGTTACACAAATACGCACCAATCTTGAAGTTCATAATTTCCATTAAATCCTATCCAGTCTATACTGTTTCTTATTTAAATAATAAAACTGGAGCCGTGGTGGTTCAGTGGGTTAGACGCTTGCTCACTAACCTGAAGGTCCAGGGTTCAATCCCGGAAAAGGCCGAGATAAACCTTCGGATTTTTCAGCCCGGTTTCCCCTTGTTAGTGATGCAGGTCGGAGGGACTGACATGGAAAAAGCGTCTAGTCGTTCGGATGGGAGACAATAAACCGAGGACCTGTGTGCTACAGGCTGTGCACGTTAAAGATCCCTCTACGGTTGGAAATCGAAAAAGAGCAGGCTAATGCCGCTGTCCTGGCAAAATTTCCCTCATGTTAAGATAATTAAATACATCAGACCACAATATGACATGCTGTTGAATTTTCGCATGATATTTAGAGTCAGCATCATCACATGTATGAAACTATTATGATGTTTAATTGAATATAATGTTATGATATATTATGTATTTTAGAAGAGAACATTGGTGACTGGGGGAGAAGATTCATTGTTATGTTTATGGTCTCCAGAGGATGTCAGTCCCACTAAAAGCTCTAACAAGGTCAGTAAGATTCCAGAAATACCCCCACCCCAACCCCATAGCATTGAATGAAAGAGACCTAATGTATCAGTTGAATATAGTAAGCCTCTGTTTGTAGTACAGCTGAAATAGATGTGGGACATCTTTGGTTCATACAATTCAACTATTACTGTGGTTACCTGATTTGCTGATTTAAAATTGGAATGGTGCAAATTGATTAAAGTGTATTAAATCATACTATTGTTTCAAAACATATATTTCAGCGAGGAGTAAAGATGAAACAGACTCCAACCAAGAAGTTAAAACCTTACAGTAGATGATGTAGTCATGTGGAGATGGGGTGATTGGTGAATAAAACAAAGACATAGGAACAGAGTTGTTAAAACTATTGTGAAGATCCTTAAAATACATTAAGGAGTAGACTGAAGAGACCATATTAGATAATACAACTCAATATTTTTTGCTATACTTGCTCTAAATTTTATTGTTGACAATGTTTCTACAATTTACATTATCATCATCAGGTGTAATTGTATAAAGAAAGAAAGAAAATGATTGTATGATTGCAATGTAATTATAACAAAAAAAGGAATCTTAAATGGTTATCATAATAAATCTTGTCATATTGATAAAGTGCTATGAATAACAGTATAGTGTCCAGTTGGGTAAAATTATCCATAGAGCGATCAGACATATCAGAACTGTCAACTCCAAGCAACATAAGTCCTATGATCTATATGGAAATTTGAAAATTAGAAGCCTTAGTCGTAACAATTTTGAGATGCTCAACAACTTATCATGGCTTTCAATTTTTAGTTTTGTACTAATTCTCTTCAAATTAACCAATCTTTGTTGAAAAAGTTAGCTGGAGGTTAATTCTCACTTGCTGGGACCCAGCCTCCTTGGATCCCAACCTTGGGACGGAAACAATATAAAGCCTCTATTATTATGATGCCTTTAAGCTTGAGTGTATACCTACCATCTGAATGGAGTAGAATATTGACAAACGGAATTATGTAATCAATAATTATCTTTGAGAAATTTTGCTTTATTTTGTTTTGGTATATTTAAACTTGTGTTTAGTGACTGAAACAATCAGAACAAAAAGCCTCTGGCTCATGAGAAATCTACTTGTTCAAACATTAGAGATTTATTTATGAAATAATATCAAGATTTTATTGTAATGATATTGATTTCTTCAATTCTTCTATTACTGTTGATAACAAAATATATGAATAGGCCTAGTCCTGAACATAAACAAACCCTTCATTTCTAGTTCAGGTTTAATACTTAGTCTGCAGAAATAGAATTTCAATTGTGTTATTGAATAAATCTATGAATGTGTTGTTTGTTAGTTTATGTTTTTATTCTAGATATAAAAATCTGAATAAGATTTTGAAGGACGGCAGTATGTATGATAGCCTATATAGATATGAGCATTGTTGTCTTGATTATCAAATATAAAATATTGAAAGACAAAAAGGCTTAATTGATGTCTTGATTATCAAAGATAAACCTTAGCTGTCAATACGTGCAGCCTTAATTTTCAAATATAAACATTAGCTGGGAAGCACTTTATTATCAAATTTTAACATTACCTTCTAATTACTTGTAGCTTTGATTATAAAAGATAAACATTAACTGGTAAGTGCTGATTGAGTTGATTATCAAATAGAAGCATTAGCTGGGAAGTAAGTGTAACCTTGATTTTCGAAGATAAACATTAGCTGGTAAATACGTTTAGACTTGATTATCAAATATAAACATTAGCTGCAAAGTCCTTGTAGCCTTGATTGTCAAAGATAAACATTAGCTGCTAATTACTTGTTGCCTTGATTATCACAGCGAATATTAGGCTAAATCGTAAGTGCTGATAGACTTGATTATCAAATAGAAGCATTAGCTACGTGTAACCTTGATTTTCTAAGATTAACATTAGCTTGTAAATATGTTTAGCCTTGATTATCAAAGATAAACCCTAGCTGACATACGTTTGATAATCAAATATAAACATTGTAGCCTTGATTATCAAAAATGAACATTAACTGGTAAGTACATTCTTGACTGGCTTTTTTGATTATCAGTAATAAACAATATCTGGTAAGAACTTGTTCTAGGTTTTGATTATCAAAGATAAACATTGAGTGGTAAATACGTGTAGCCTTGATAATCAAAGATAAAAATTAGAATCGGTTGTTAAGTACTGAAAGGTTCTTCTAGGCTTGATTATCAAAGATAAACATTAATTCCTTTATGTTGGAATGTCTTTTATCTTGTTATATCGATCTCTCTATTGTCAAGTCAAGATTGATTGATTTTCAATAGAAAGCTTCCAGTAATGAGCAGTGGTGAGTGAAAGGGCATGTAAATAAATGGCCTTTCATTTGACAGGTTTCCTAGGGAATACAAGCGTATTTATTTTGATACCTGTGTGATTATAAATATTCTGACCAAAAAGATGTGTCTTAAGGTTCAGATGTGAATTTTTTAGTGAAATACAAAACACTACTAATTTACTGGTACCCTAAGAAAGACTTTTTATATTAATATTTCAGATCCAAACTTTCCCCTCTACGTCCATGCAAAACAGAACATAAATGAAAGTTTCAAATGAAGAATAACATGGACCAGAAGCTGCCGAAAGGAACAAATAGTCGCCAAAAGCAACCAGATTTTCCATAAACCATCACCATCCCCCACATGAAGAATAGTGTAGTCAAGGGTTATATCACAGAAACCAAAAAGGGTAGAATTGCATGTAGATGTTCCTTAAACCAGGTTTGTAAAAGATTCATGTCACAAAAACTATTTATATAATATCAATAAAAAATGTTTCTATTATCAGTGCTAAGAGACAGTAAGCCTACAATTAAAAAGAAACCTGAAGTTTCCTGTACTTTAAAGCTATATTAAGATCTTGATTGATCTGGTGTTCAAAGAAGTGAAGAAGTCTTTTTTTTTTATTGAATAGTGAATAGAATTGTTTGATAGTTAAAGGAGCATGTGCAGAAATTATTGCACAATTTTTTTTTTTTTTTTTTAAATCTCCAGTATATTTAGAAAGATCTTTTATCAGTAATAACTTATGAAGATGAGCAAATATGTAAACAAGTGGTTGCCTAGCAAGATACGCCCACTTTAAAATATATTTTCTGTTTTAACACAGGCAAAAACTCTAAGATTATTTAGGTCTAATCCAAGTTCTCGTCAATATAAATGTTCACACCAAATTTCATTAAAATCAGATGAAAACTGTATTGTCTATCGCAATCACAAGCAGCTTTTTGACGAAGTCAAGTGCAATAACTCAAAAACAGTATATCAAAATGTCAATTTCGAACTTGACCAAGATGACATCAACTTCAATGATCACACCAAATTGCATTCCAATCAGATGAAAACTCTTGTCTCTATCGTGTTCACAAGTCTATTTCGACACAATTTGACTTAGTCAAGGCCAATAACTAAAAAAAATGTTCACCCAAAAATCGTCACAATCAAACTTGTCCAAGATTTCATCAATATAAATGATAAAACCAAATTTCATTCAAATCAAATGGAAATTGTGATATCTATCGCATTCACAAGCCAATTTTGAGGCGTTTAGACTAAGTCAAGTGCAATAAAACCATTCATCTAAAGATCTCATCAATATAAATGATCATGGCAAGTTTCATTCAAATCTGATGAAAACTGTAGTCTCTATCGCGTTCACAAGTCAATTTTGACGCATTTTAGCTTAGTCAAGTGCAATAACTCAAAAACCATTCATCGAAAAATCACCAATTTCGAACTTGTCCAAGATCTCATCAATATAAATGATCACAGCATGTTTAATTCAAATCTGATGAAAACTGTAGTCTCTATCGCGTTCACAAGCCAATTTTGACGCGTTTTGGCTAAGTCAAGTGCAATAACTCAAAAACCGTTCATCGAAAAATCGCCAATTTCGAACTTATCCGAGATCTCATCAAAATTAATAATCACAGAAAGTTTCATTTAAATCTGATGAAAACTGTAGTCTCTATCGCGTTCACAAGCCAATTTTGACGCGTTTTGGCTAATTCAAGTGCAATAACTCAAAAACTGTACATCGAAAAATCGCCTATTTCGAACTTGTCCAAGATCTCATCAATATAAATGATCACAGCAAGTTTCATTCAAATCCGACAAAAACTGTAGCCTCTATTGCGTTCACAAGCAATTGTGGACGGACGGACGGACAGGGGTGACGGCAATATACAACCACATTATAATGTGGGCGTATAAAAATATTCAGAAAAAAGATTGACCGGTCACACTGTTACATCTGTGTTTATCTTGTGTTTTTGATGCATTCCTAAGAAATAGCTAATTATGCTTCAAATTGAGCCTCAATAGAAGCCTGATATTTCATCTCAACAAAAACAACATTCTAATAGAGCTTACCACAATCAAATACCATGAAAATCATCTGATAATTAGACGTGACATTCACTTTAAGCCTGATAAATAAAATATAATATCATTGATTGTTGGAGATAAAAACAAAATGACTTGGTTTATCTTAAAGGATATATTGATTGTCAGCTGAATCTTTCATTCCCACTCGGAAATATATTGTCTTTTATACAATAATTGCAAAATGTATTTAGCCATGGTCTTATTAACAGAGGTTTTGACATGGTCTTATTAAACAGGATTTTTGACATGGTCATATTAACAGAGGTTTTGGCATTGTCTTATTAACCAGGCTTTTGACATGGTCGCATTAATCAGGGTTTTGATATGGTCTTTATTAACCAGGGTTTTGACATGGTCTTATTAAACAGAGTTTTGACATGGTCTTATTTAACAGAGTTCTGACATGGTCTTATTAACCAAGATTTTGACATGGTCTTATTAACCAAGGTTATTACATGGTCTTATTAAACAAGGTTTTGACATACCTAGTCTTATTAACCAGGGTTTCAACATGGTCTTAAATTTGATTGGCTGAGATTTCCTATACAGATTCTAGACCCAATTTTGATTGGACATTGATTGGCAATGAATACAAATGTTTCTAGATAAAACAAGGCCTAGAAAAAATGAGATGAATGGGGTTTGGTTTGGACATAATGAGAGATGAAGTATGATGTTTATAATTGTATAGGTCAGTGATGGAATGAATCTTAAAGTGAGGAGGCAGAGTAGGGTGGCCACGTAAGGGCAACAAGGGCAGTTCATTGATTGGCTGAGATTTCCTTTAAAGATTCTAGGCCCAATTTTGATTGGACATTGATTGGCAATGAATACCAAATGTTTCTACATTACCAAGGCCTAGAAAATATGAGATGAATGGGGTTTGGTTTGGATGAGGTATGATGTTTATAATTGTTTTGGTCAGTGATGGAATGAATCTTTAAGTGAGGAGGCAGAGTAGGGTGGCCACAAAAGGGCAACAAGGGCAGTTCATTAGCCGTTTCATTGACAATAAAATAAAAAAGAAATTAACTCTACTTTTTATAATATTAAATGTGGATTAGGCTACATTTTGTTACAAAAATCTGATAAATTCCTTCTTTCTGAAATTCAAATATAACATTTTTCGAAAAGGCAAATTATAAAAACATGTAAAATATAGAGTATTTGGGACGGAATTTTCAATGGACAGTTTTGTAGACTTTTTAACTTTGCATAAATTTTGAAGGCTTAAATAATGTAAAGTGCTACAAAATTTGTCCACAATTTCAGCAAGTACTTTATGTAACAAGCAAATATTATGATAAATGACATTACAATATAAAACTTTGTATATATATATATATACTTTGTACAAACAACTTTATACATCTTTTGTTTTGATTATGACCAGCTCTTTTGTGTGTACATTTAACCACTAGAAAATCAACTTTATTTTAAGTGCATACAGTTTTTAGTTTGGATATTCAGACCCCTATTAAATTTATAGTTGATCAGTTTAAAAATTTCCAATGTTTTTTTTTTACCAAATCTTTCTTTTTGGATGGCTGTTAGATAACAAAAGAATATCGATAACATGATTTTTGAAAATTGTCTAGCTTTTTGACACTATCAAATAATCTATTTTCCAATATCCTGAGTTTTTTTTTCTCCAATGTTTCAATGAAAAGTAATTTTTTAATAATAGTGAACAAGGTTTTGACTTTAACCTTGGTTTTCCTCAAAGTAAAAATTCTTAAAGTTAATACACAACACAAATTATTTACCCGCAGCGAAAAGATCATTGACATCTGTATATATCACTATAGTCCTCGTATAAAACATATCCATACACCTATCCTCTTTACAAACCTTTATAAAAACATACACCCTGTCAAATAGTTCCAGTTAACTTTATAATATTCAGTTTTAGCACTTTTTGTAGGATGTTAAACTTCTGAAACTATGAGTTTCAATGAATTTTCTTTCGAGAAAAATAACCCACAATTTCTTATTGTTCAGCAATATTCCACAATTATTCAAATACAATAGATAGTTTTGAGACGCTTTTCACTAATCCCAGTATTGGTTCAATCACTGATTAACATATCATAATCTCTTGCCCTAATATTGATGTAATGACGCAATATCTGCCAGAACTTCGGGGTCTCGATGCAAAGCATCAATTTCTTCCGGCAGCACACGATGTGGGTCGGAACGAAGAGATCCCTGTGACTTGATACTTTTCACAGATTTTCCTGACTTGGAACTTTTGGCACTATTTTGCGTTGATTGACGCTGCAACAGATTCTGACTGATTGTTCTATGGAGGTTTTTATTGGCCGAGCCAGCAGCGTTGGTTAGTAGCCAAGGATGTTGTTGACATTGAGCTGCAGTAATTCTCAGATGAGGTTCCAGTACAAGTAACTTTCCGATAAAATCTTTTGCCGAGTCAGACACATCCTTCCAGTGCTGAAATTGACCAAAAATTATAGGAATTACATTTCACACTTTATAAAAATTGCACATTGAAATTAAAATCTTTACAAGCAAGACAATTTCAAAAATCTTTCTCAAAGAACAGTTAAATCAGGAGTAATAGTTGTATAGTAGTCGACTCCTCTAAACACCATCAAGGTATTTTAAAAAGAGTAAGTTTCACACTATCATGTGTTTACAACACCAGAAAATTACTTGTTAGAGTAAGATGAGACATACATTCTCAAAAGCAAAAATGGCCAAGGCCAAACACATGAAAAAAATACAAAAGGAGATTTGTGTAATACCTAATTCAGAAGAACAGAGTTGTTTAATTTGGGGCAAAATTTGCTGAATGTTAGACACAGCTTATTACAAATGACTGAATTTTTTTTATAAATTTTAGATAAATTTGTAAATTTTAAGAATTGAAAAAAAATTGGAAAAAAATGTTAAAATTTGGAAAGTTTGTTGAACTCTGAAATAAACCCCCTTGAACTCTACTGAAGATAAAAAGTTTTTTATTTCTTTATTTCTACATATTCAGTAAACTCAAGGTTAATAAAGAACAATAGGCCTACTGATACACCTAAACTTTGTTATTTCAAGTTTATTGCTCCTTTCCCTTCATATCTGATAAATAGTTTCTGACTAACAAATATATAGACTCAACACAATTTTACTATTTAATCTAACTGAGCAATGTTTCACGCCTGGACTCCATAAATCATGTTTTTATAGATTTTAAATTTCAAATTTAAATGCCACTCAAGACCAAAAAAAAGGAAAGCTAAGGCCACACAGAAGTACTGTAAGGGGTTCTTTAAAAAAAAAAAGGCATTTTAAAAATTTTATCAGGGAAGGGAAGCCTGAATAACAGGAACGAAATGTGGGTTGGCCTTAAAACAATTTCATACTATTTCACAAACAAACAAAAAACTGTGCCAATTTTTAAAACTTGGATCATTATGGCAAAAGTAACTAAAACCCCCCCAAAAATGTCCAAACACACCATTCTCCAGCAAGCTTTTTCAAAAAATTATTCATAGTTTTAATGGTATTTCAAAGAGTTGAAAGAAGAAAAAGGTCTATAGGACTATATAATAATATATATATATATATATGTCAGTATATTTTTAGATAGCCTAGAAACTAGTACTCTAGGAAATGTTCAACTGCCTAACAACCTTTACTGAACTCTTCTCTATCTCTACTGCAAAGAATTGAAGATATACAGTTTCAAAATGGCCGCCTTACAGGTCAAAGTCTATTCACTTCTACACAATGCACATTGATATCATTTCAACACTTAGCACTGCAGTGAATAACTCTAATACACCTCAAGGGTGGAGTAAATCTGTTTTAGATTAGTCCACATTTTAAAGATCACCCTTAAGTGAAATTACAATTCCAGATATTTATCGAAATGGTTCTCAGAAAAAATAAACCTAAAAACTATGGTACTATTAAATCAATTATTATTTATTTTTTGACTTGCCAAACTTTTAACACCTTATATTGTAAATTTGTAGGTTAAATAATGGGGGTTATGTGTTCTACTCTTCTGCTCTAGTTAAAGATAATGAAAACTGGCAGTACTATCTAATGTGCAACAAGAAAATCTTCCTAGTCATAGTCTACACGAGCTTATTATTCGAAAAAAAAATGTCGAGGGCTTGCCCGAGACATTTTTTTTCGAATATTAACCGAGGGCTTTGAGGTCTATATCTAACTTACAATCCAAGGAAAACTATGTTTCTTTTTTACTATAAACCCCCTTTTTCCGATAGATTTGTCCACAGTTTAATATATGAAATAATCGTCTTCGACATCAAAGGTAAAATAATACCGTGGATTGTAAAGATGGTATAAACCAAGTAACCTAGTTGACAAAGCACCTTATCTTGAAATGAAAGCCTTGTGCTACTGAAATTAGTTTTGCATAATGTATCTGGGGGAGAAGGCAGAGAACCAGAAGCATATTTTAGAAGCCTGAGCAGGACTGTGAACCAATAGCATAGAAGCTCTATAAGATTTCAAACTACAACTTTTATTATTATTTTGCTGGTTAAAGATTGTGTATGTGAATTGAAACGTTGCTAAAAATTAAAGAGAAGTAATGTTCTATCTACTTCTTAATGTCATTTAAAGATTATTGAACGATCAGAAACAATTTTCAAAAGCATCAGCAGTTTTCATTTTTTGATTAATATTGAAGATATCTTTAAATTCAGGATTGGTACAGGATATTGGCATTTATATATAAATTCAAGTTAATGACACCACTCCTGTATATTATACAGTATTATTCTTATAGTACTTCCTGTCTTTAGACTGTCTATAATTAACCTATTAAAACCATAACCACTAAATAAAAGAGACCATTATTCACTTTATCCAAACTACAACTCAGCACACTTAAAGGAAAATTAAAAAATTTAAAAGATATTGGAAATTGCACAGAAAGAATGATAGATTACTAAATAACAACAAGAAGAGGTACCAACCAAAGTAGTGCTTTTCACATTATGATTCTAAGAATATCTTCCTTACAATTAAGACCATCAATACTTGTATCAAGTTAAATCAAGCTGATCAATGTGTCTAAAATTTCTGGTGTGGGCAGAGATTGATTCAGGGCTGTAATTTAAGAAGTTGCCAGCCAGACATATGTACACCTTAATGAAGGTCTTGTACCTATTTTTTCAAGAAAATGCAGGAAAAAATATGGCACATTTGTAGAGAAAATGTCCTTAAGGGGGTTGACAACCTTATTGTTCGAGGTGTATTTCAATCAAGAAACGTATTAAGTTGATATCCATTCTATTTGGCATTAAAAGAAACTCATCTAGTAAAAATTTTAGCTTAATAGCTTCAGTAGTTTGTCAAATATCAGGTCTGCAAAGATAATCTATTTATAGAACAAAATGGGGTAATCCTCTATGTAGACGTACAAATTACATTTTTGAGTACTACGTCATCAGCTAAATAAACCTTTTCTACGCTCGTCCAATGACATTGCGTTTGTCGATCAGATCTGCATTGGGGGAATCCAGAAGTCAAGTGATTTCCCATAAATCTTTACGTCACATGTAAACAAAGAAATTTTATGATTGGTGGGTAGGGGTGTTTTAACGTGTGCTAAACCATTGTTTTAGCACTCCAATTGTGTGGTTATCGGTTCATATCGATGCCTAAAAGGTGCTTAAAGATTTCTACAGCATGAAAGACAATCTTTTAACAACATGATCGTTAATTACGTAAGGTTTACATGTGTTTGCAAAATGTTGAAAAAAACTGCCATTTTTCCAAAAGCATATCTCGCTTACAATTTATCCGATTTTTACAAACTTTGGCTTCAGCTAAAGCTTAGGATGTCCTCTATAACTTTACATTGGCTTTTTTTAATAAAATGAATAGTTTTTTAAAAATTAAATTTTTCATAAATGCTCTCACAAAATTTTTATTTCTATCAATATCTTCAGAACAAAACAAAATTTTCCAAAAAGCCAACGTAATTTTGTAGAGATACATGTAGACTTGCGTTGTGCAAAATTTCAACCTTCTATATTAAATAGTCTTTTTCGTTCATCTTTCATACCCTATTTCTCAAAGTTGAAATGTCATAAAGAAATAAATTTTATATTTTTGGATAGCTGAAAGTCCCCTCTTTCCATTGATATTTAAATATTTCAGATAGGTGGAAAAGAAGTGGTTGAAATCGTCTATTTTTTGTACATAGTTTTAGGGTTGTCAACCCCCTTAAGAATTGTGGAGCTCTGTTCAGACATGACTGGCAAATACTCATACTCCCTAGAGTCATCTGTGTCAGCTTTCAACTAACAATCAAGAGTCCAGGGAGTTATGTGAATTCAGAGGATGAGGGTCACAGCACTAAGACCTTAATGATATAAGTAGGTGAGATAATGTAGATCCAGCCCTAATTATTGATATCTGAAGATTCACATCCCGTACTGAATTAGTCAAAAGATGGACTTATGTTTTAAATGGATGTTGATTGTCAAGGGGATCATTTCAGAAAGCATGATGTTCATATTGACTGATTCAATTCTTACAAGTGATTTTAGAGAGTCCACAGTGATTAACAAAGATAGCTTGCCAGGCAAGGTAACATACGCCCACTGGCAGCATTGAATTTGAATAATAAATTGAGGAAAATCGTCAAATTCAAACTTGACCACCATCTTAAAAAATCTAGAAAATTGTAGCTTCTATTGTGTCTACAACAAATATTGAGGCAGGGGCAATAACCAAAAAAACGTTCAACGAAAAATCTTCAAAATCAAACTTGACCGCCGTCTTATCAATTCTAATGCTCACATTAAGTTTAATACAAATCAATCGAAAATTGTTGCTTCTAGTGGGTCTAAAACAAATTTTAACGGAAGGACCTACTGACCGACGGACAGGGGCGACGACAATATACATACACATATTCATGTGGGTATATAAAAACTATCATTTTAATTATTTTAGAACCAATCAATCAAATATCTCTATAGATTATGGTTTCAATTATTAAACATGATTTGGAGACCAACACTACCAAAAGTCTTGTCAGTGGAAAATTGTATATTTCTATAGTTTATCCTATGATTCAAATCTTAATAGTGATTTTAACAAATGTATGGAGTTCACATGATATAAAACCCAAAATAACATGTTAACTAATATAGAGCCAGTTAATCGAAGATGTCTTAAGGTTCACATGATTCAAATCTTAAAAGTGATTTTAACAAATGTGTGGAGTCTCCACATGACAATAACCAAAAATAAGCCAGTTAATTAAAGAGTTCTCTAGGTTCATGATTCAAATCTTGATGCAGATTTTTGGAGTATGCACACGGTTGAACAGTTCAACTTGAACTATTTGTAACCAGGAAGCAGTGAGAAGAAATAAATAGTATAGGTTATTGAATGATTCACATTGTGTTATGAATCATTCCTACCTATTATTCACACACTACCTCAACTCTTGATTATCTAGCTGTTGAATTATTGACTAGAATCTAGTCATTTCATTTGATTTACTATCTGTATTATCAATAGGGTAATTGATTCATCTCTATTTGCCAGTCAAACTGGGAATAAAGTTCTAAGGATAATATGGCTGGCTTCCAATCCCTGCTACCTTGAGTGTGATTAACATTGACCCCCCCTTAGAAAAAAAATTTGGCGGTGTCCCTCTCACCACAGCCCTGTCTTTAACACCACCAATTGTCTTCTCTCAAAACCTTCTTCAATTAGCAGAGATTGATAAAATTAGTAAAAACCCAAAAGGATGAACATTTTGATTGGAAGTTTGGGAATACGCTCCCTTGGCCTCTAGTTTTCAAAATGTACTCAGGGAGGGGGAGAACCAGAACAAAAAAAAAGGAGTTGCAGGACCAATTCAGTCTTGGCGACAGGGCTGTATCCCAAGTCACAAAGTTCAGCAACTGATACTGTTTTGCGTTGTCTTTGAAAGTAGTCCAAGTGGTCCCAATTCCTATAAAAAAAAAGGGCACATTACTCTGTAAGGGGCTTAAAGGGAAATAACCACTGTTAGCCAATTAAATCATAATGATAATCCAATAATTACCTCTCCCACGTAACTAAAGTTGGCTTTAAGGATGAGTTTATACAGTCGACTGCGATTGTGTCCATCAAATGGCATTGTACCACTGAGTAATATATAGGTTATAACTCCTACAGCCCATAAATCGACTTGACAACCATACGGTTTCCGTGCCACAATTTCCGGAGCGATATATTCCGGTGTTCCACAAGTAGTCATCATAAAGTTCTCAACACCATTTTTCATGATTGAACTTAATCCGAAATCTGTGATCATGATTTTGGAGTCATGTCCTGGATGATAGTAGAGTAAATTTTCAGGTTTTAAATCGCGATGAGTTATGCCGAGTGCATGTAAATACTGAACTCCATCGACCACCATGTTTAAAACGCGGGTTGCGTCCCTTTCAGTGAAACTGCCCTTAGCTATAATCCTATCGAACAATTCCCCACCAGTAGCTAGTTCCATCACCATGTACACTTTACCAGGCGTTTCAAACACTTCCACTAACTGAATAATGTATTTGTGTCTCACGCGTCTCAAAACGTTTAATTCCGATTCGAAAACCTCCTTGCCTTGCACCCTGTCTATCATCTTAATCGCATAGGGTTGTCTTGTTACCCTGTTTTCCACTCGGACAACCCTGCTAAAACTTCCCCTTCCAATAAGCGCCTTGATGTCATATTTAGCTGTGACCCTGGGGTCGAATTTGTCCCTGTATCGGGCCACAGTTTTGTTTGTCCTCTGCCCCTGTGGGGTTGAAATAATAGTTTGAGGGTCTCGGATGGACCTTTCATGAAGTTGAGTTTGTCTAAGCTTTGGAGTACGGTTAGCTTTATTTTTAGCATCTTGATGCCCGTAAACTGTTTCTACTAGGTGAGCATTTGGTGGCGGCGCCTCGGGAACCAACTTACTGTTTACACATCCCATTTCATGTAGAAACAAAGATTCGAAGAAAACTTCATCCCCACAGCACATGAAAAAGGGGATCCAAATAAAATGGACAGAGGATATATCCGATCGAAAAAATTTCACCGTTTGGTTCCAAGATTTAACATCAATTCCACCATATTTCACTCTTTGCAGACTTCAAAGAATCATGCCAACGGGCACCTGTTAACTTCCGCGACTGTAAATAGTGCCAGGTTCACTAATCAATAAAAGTTGTGTTAAGGAATCAAAACACGTTCTGGCATGAAAAGCGAACGAGAAACAAATAACTCTAGAACGGTGATCGATATTATTGATTGATTCCTGGTATATCTAACTTAAAATAGTTTTACTGAATCGCGGAAGCACCTCCAGGAACAAACAACGACTTATTGTAATACGGTCAGAACCATCACGTGACTTCACCTTGACGTCACAAGTTGTTATAACAACAAAATCAGAGACGAATCTCTCTTAATTTAAACTATCTTATACTTATTCTTTGTTTAATTATATCCATGCAATTCAATTGTCTGAATTCAAATACTGGCCTAGTTCCCCAACTTTATCTAGGTTCATAAAGACATCCCGCCAAATTTACCTGAAACCAAAATGATTAGGTCTAAAAATTTTAAATTGGCACCAATTTCAGACCATTCATGTCTTGAAATTGATGGCAAGTTTCCAATAAATTTCTTTATATTTTGGCATCCGTACTTATACAGACGGAAATGCATTCGTAAAAAAACGGGCTCGGCATAAAAGGCGAAAAGAGCCTTTGTTCAACAGAATGTCTTTGAAATGTTATAATTGTAGATTTTAGAGAACAACAAGTGCTTCTAAATTAACCGAAAATAAATCTCCATGGCCATAAATAACTGCTAATGAAAGAGAAGGGTTATTCTCAATATTAATTTGTGGTTTTCAGAGATAACATTGTAATGGAGAGAGACTGAAATAACTCTTAGACTATAGTAAGGGGTGTGACCTTATAACAGGTCGGAAAAATAAATTGGTTTATGTTGGTTGAAAGGTAACAACTTACTATTCAACAGAACGCACTGGCGCGGAGTTTAAGTTGAGTTCACTCAATATATTAAAATGAGAATACATTTTACTTCTACCATAGTCCTAAAAGTTAGAAAAAGTATCATAAATTTATCTTGATTATAATATAATAAAAGCGAAAAAATTAGTCAAAGTGATGAGTCTTCAAAAAGGCTCACTGATATACCATTACCGACTACATAGTCGTCAAACAACCAAAATTGTGGTCTCCCGAAACACACTATACTACACATAGCCAAAATCTCTTAGGAGAACGAAATAGGGATCGAATTGTAAATGATTTTCCATAACGTATTTAAACAGCACTATTGACCCTTTATAGCCCACGGGAAAATTTATTTGACAAAAACTAGCTGTACGTAGTTAGGTAGTTTGAAACGCAATATTCCTATAATGATCAATCATCAAGAAACCCTTATGCGTTAAGATCGCATCAATAATTTGTTGACAAAAGGTCTAACTTACAGTCAGTGTTGGGTAGGGCCTATTGAAATCTTATTCAGCGCCTACCTACTACCATATTAAAGCAGAAACTATCAGACAGTTCGGAGATGGCTGAATGTTAATGATTTGCTTTATCAACCTATATCAATACATGTAATTTTAGCGGGAAACCTCAAGGTCAAATCTTGACCAGGTAATTTTGGCGGGAAATAACAATGTTAAACATGCTGATAATTTTTTATGTTAAAATTTAGCTAATCGATATTCCTGCAGAAAAATTCCTAATTCAATCAATCCAAGATATTATTAATCCGAAAAATCAATAGCTTTACTTTAGGCGGGAAAATTCAAAGTCAAATCTTACTCAAATATTTTGGCTTGGGAAATGACAATATTCAAACGTGTGGTGTAGAAGCTGTCCAATCAGCGGTGGCGCCAATTTATTATAAACAATTTTAAATATACGACTTGTATACGATTTTGCCTGAAAATATGCGTCAGAATGCACCAAATAAATTAATTTAACGAACCTCTCAGACGCTCCATGAGAAGTTTGTGACTCCACAGAGTTGCCCTCCCCTCTAATAAGTGTGTTTCTCACAATTTGGACACCAATTTGTTCAAACACAATTTTTGCAGGGGCGTAACTACCGGGGGGTGTGTGTGCGGGGGGGGGGGGGTCGCACCCCCCCCCCCCCCACTTTTACTGAACTCGTCGGTAAAACGCGGAATCGGTCGGTAAAAAGGGGGTCATGGATGGAACCGTCGGTAAAACGCGGAATCGATCGATTAAACCTATTAATTAACCTGAAAAGTCAAGTCAAAACCGTCAAAAAAGTCAAAACATATGATCGGTCGATAAAAGACGGCAATGTGGGACCGTCGGTAAAATGTCAACATTAAAAGTATTTTTTTTTTTTACTGAAAATACCGGAATCGGTCGGTATAAGTTGGTTATGACTGGAGTCTTCGGTAAAACCGATTGGTTAACCGATACCCTTGTTATTGGTAAGCTGTTCGTTATTTGAATTTGTCGGTAAAACACGGAATTGGCCGATAGAAGAAGGTCATAGATGGAGCCGTCGGTAAAACCGATTTGTTAACCGAAAGATTGAAAACCTTGTGTTTATCGGTAAACCGTTCGTCTACATTAAAGTGATTTTTACTAAACTTGTCGGTAAAACGCGGAATCGGTCGATAATAGACGGTCATGGATGGGAAATGGAACCTTCGGTAAAACCGATTGGCTGACCGAAAGAGTGGAAACCTTGTGTCAGTTATGATGTTATCAGAAAACTGTTCGTCTACATAAAAAGTGATTTTTACTAAGCACCCCTGATTGATATGGTTTTCAAAGGTTTGGGATTTGCTATAACGATGGATTTCGTTCGTGTATAATGTATATACTTAATATAATAGTGCGAGTGAGTTATTTTTGCCCCCGGAAGAACACGTGTTCGTCGGTAGAACTTAACGTTACACATGTTCGTCGGTAAAACTTAGACGTTACAACCCCCGGTCAAAATGGTCACGCTACGCCCCTGGATATTTGTTGTACAAACAAGCGATTGATTGAGGATGGTGTTTTCTAAGACAGAATTTGTCTGTCCCAATTAAAAATATTCTCATACAAATATATTGATATAATATAAAAACTCGAAAAATCGTCAAATTCAATCTTGACCACCATCTTATCTTTTTCAATACTCATGCCAAGTTTCATCAAATCTTTTAAAAAATTGTAGCTTCTTTTGCACCCACAAACATTTTTGACACAATTTTACTAAGTCAAGGGAAATAACTAATAAACATTCATTAAAAAAAGTTTCAATTTTAAACTTGACTACTGTCTTATCAATACAAACACCAAGATCCATAAAAATCCTTTGAAAATTTAAGTTTCTTATTGCAACCACAATAGAATTTTGACGCAATTTTACTAAGGCAAGGGCAATAACTCAAAACTGTTCATTAAAAAATTACATTGCTCACATCAAGTTTCATCAAAATCCTTTGAAAATTGTAGGCTTTATTGCATCAACAATACAATTTTGACAAGATTTTACTTGTGAAAGGCAATAACTCAAAAACTGTTCATCAAAAAAAATTGTCAAATTCGAACTTGACCACCGCCTTATCAATTCCAATGCTCACACCAAGTTTCATTAAAATCCATTGAAAATTGTAGCTTCTATTGTGTCTACAACAAATATTGAGGCAGGGGCAATAACTCAAAAACCGTTTATCAAAAAATGGTCAAATTCGAACTTGACCGCCGTCTTATCAATTCTAATGCTCACACCAAGTTTCATTAAAATCCATTGAAAATTGTAGCTTATATTGTGTCTACAACAAATATTGAGGCAGGGGCAATAACTCAAAAACTGTTCATCGAAAAATAGTCAAATTTGAACTTGACTGCCGTCTTATCAATTCTATTGCATACCAAGTTTCATTCAAATCCATTGAAAATTGTAGCTTCTATTGTGTCTACAACAAATATTGAGGCAGGGGCAATAACTCAAAAACCGTTCATCGAAAATTTGCCAAATTCGACTTGACCACAGTCTTATCAATTCCAATGCTCAAACCAAGTTTCATTCAAATCAATATAAAATTGTAGCTTCTATTGTGTCTACAACAAATGTTGACAGACAGACAGACCGATGGATAGGGGCGACGACAATATACATCCACATATGTGGGCGTATAAACACTAGCCATAAATAAGAGGACAGACCAAGGACCTGTTTCACAAAATTTTATCAAAGATACAATCAAGATTTTAAGAAATATAGGAACTTGATTTGCTAATAATTTAGTGATTGACCAATCGGACCATTGGAACACTAAAATCATCTAAAGTTAAGTTTTCATGAAACAGACTCCAGTTTTGTCTTGAACAAACATAAAACAAAATTATTAACAATTTTATTAAACCTATTTACAAGTCTATTTTCCTCCTTTTTTCTTCTGTTTGAAATTCTTATTGCCGCCTTTCTGAAAATTCTTACTCTTTTTACCCACCAATCCCAGATCTTTACGTTCAGCATATGATGGTCTGAAATCCAAAGAGCTACATGAAAGGGGAGTTGTTTCCCTTGAGTAACAATAGGACCCTGTACAGTGGGTGTTTATTATTATTATTATAGAAGTGGGCCCATAGCACAGTATGTTCTTCCTGTGTTTCATCTACTTTACATAAATTATCTGCTCGAAACTTGCCACTTCCTCATTTACCATGTTGATGATGATTCCGATCAGGGTTATTGATTTGACCATATATGCCAGTCATGACCGAATATACGCATAAAATGGCCGATTAAAAATTGCCTCCAAAGGTCATCAAGTATAGGTCAGCAAGGTTTAAAAAAAAAGGAGCAAGAAACTGGGCTTATCTTAATTCTGAGAAACCCATCAACCCCGAGGACCCGGCAGAAAAACCACGGAAAAATATAAATAGCACTAACCCTTTTCTGAATTTTTTAAGATCAGATTTATCTGTGCTGGTTAATTCTTTATCAAATGATTTTTTCTGAGTTGATTTCACCAATTTATTCTGTTTATTCTTCGATATTCTCTTCAGTTTATCTACAACATAAAAACTTCATTTAAACCTCCAATTTGATTTGAAAGGTATGACAACTTTTTTTAGGAAAACACAAGTATATAATAACATCCTTTGTCTCTTTATTATTTCCTATTTGTTACATCTAGAAAGTGAGAAGAATTGTTAATTTGGCCTCACAAAAAACAAGCTTTTCAGAAATTTCAAGGTGGAGACAGGGGGATTGTTCAAAGCTGGGCTGGCCTTGGCCACAACTTGTGTCTTATTGATTCTAAAAACCTTCAAGCTATTTCAAAGGTTGGAGGAGCTAGGGCAGTCGAATTTGGGCCCACCTTGGATACAGTCTTATTGGCTATGAAAACCTTAAAGTAATTTGTGCTCTCCAAATTTGGGCTGAATTCAGCAACTGCTTCTGTCTTTAGTTATTGTTTCATAAACACGTTTGGACGTTTGTGCCCATTTCTAGTAAAATACCTGATTTATTGGTGATATCGGCTGTAGCTCTCATTCTAGATTGTTTAAACTGTTTTTTACTGGCTCCGTATAACTTAGCTGTTTTAATTTCCTTCTCTACTCTATCTTCTGCCTGTAAAATTTAATAATTTTATATGATACAACTTAAAATTAAAATTGCTCTTCGCTGCAGGTAAAATATCTAAAGTTCCAACTGTCAAGGGATCTTAATCGTGCACAGTCTGTAAAACACAAGGCTTTGATCCCATTCGAACAACGAGACACTCATTTTACGTTAGTCCCTCTGAATGCTAGTCTCACAGGTTATAGAGCAGACATTCTCAGTTACAATTTATGCTTTTTTATACGCCCACACGTATATTGTAATCGCCCTGTCGGTCCGTCCGTCTGTTCACATTTGGCTTGTGCTCACTCTACAGGCTACAATTCTTTATGGATTCTTTTGATTTTTAATTTGTTGGTTAGTGTCATTATGAAGATGATCCCTATCGATTTTCGTGATGATCGGATAATTTTTTACCGAAATATCGCGTCTGACTTAGCGTTTTTCACTTCATTAGCTATAGCTATAGGGTGCAACTCGTGCTCACTCTACAAACTTCAATTCCTTATGGATTTTTTGATTTTTATTTTGTGGGTCAGTGTCATTATGAAGATGATCCCTATTGATTTTCGTGTCGATGGGATAATTTTTCACCGAAATACCGCATCTGACTAACATTTTTCACTTCATTAGCTATAGGGTGCAACTCGTGCTCACTCTACACGATACAATTCTTTATGGATTTTTTTAATACCTTTAGTCAATAATGACAGGGAAAAAACTTACAGAAAATTTGGTGCCATTGGTTTTTCCCTTTGATTTGGGCATCGGCCTATCTCCTCTTTTTAACCTTTCTGAAACAAAATTGAATGGCAATAAAATCTATGTAAGCAAAAATATTTCTGTTAAGTGAAATCTTTTGTCAATAATGGAATCATTGCTTGGTACAATATTAGTATTAATTGCTCTCATAGAAAAGAGATCACCAGTCACTTATGGTTGCGAACAATGAAAGTGGTCATGTGACTGAATGCAACGGGTTGCGATCAAAACCCATGACTGTTTTTCCCACTCCCAACCACATACAACTTATATTCGCTTTACCTTTTGAAGAAAACTACTCAGAAAACCTCTTTCCAAATAACGGAACAAATTACTTACTCTTTTCCTCACGTCTCTGTTGATGAGTTTGAAACCAAGTTCTAGACATGTCCTGAAGATCATCTTGTTTCTCTAACTTCTCTTGAGCTTTCACCATTTTCTTCTCCGTGGCCCTCAATTCCTTCTCTTCTTGTTGTTCTAACATGATTTGAGAGATGTCATCCTCCATGCTGGCTATTTCTTCTCTATATTTCGTGATAACCTCTTAGAATTGGAAATATTTATTTCATTGAAGCAAAAAAAATTGAATACTTAATAAATTGATAAGGGGTTTTTTCATCTTTTACTTAGTTTTGTGAGTTTTCCAGATTTTACATGGATTCTGTTACTTTATGACATCAGATAAGTTCACTGATGAATATATATACTCATATTGACCATTCTTGAAAACTAATAACCACTTTAAAATGATATAAAAAAATGTAGTGGATATGTGGATATTAAAATCCAAGTAGATAATCAAAGCACCTGTATCAGATCATGGTGTTTTGTGAACAGATTATAATTCTAACTAACCTTGAGGTACAGCTCTAACTTTTAAAGGTGTCACTGCTTTCTTTACAACCTTCTTTTAACATTTTACGTTCTTTTTCACCAACTAATGTCACAGACCTGAAATGTTGGTAATTAAAGCAATACATTTAATTCTTTTTATTATCTTCAAACTGTCGAGGGATCTTTAACAAGCACAATTTGTAGCTCACAGGGCTTCCATTTATTGACTCATCCAAACAACAGGATGCCTTTGGTAAGTCAGCCCCTTCGACCAACATTAAACATTGCATACAAGATACTTAAAAAAACACTTTAAAAAAATAAGGAAAGAGAATTCAGGAGACAACTTACCTTCCACTTTTACCAGCTCTCGCTGTACGACCAACTCGATGTATATAATGTTTTAAGGTATTCGGCATGGTGAAATTAATAACCTGAAATTAAAATATAAAGTTGAACGTATAACATGTGTTGAAACTTAATGTACCTATAAAAAGAACAAGCGGTTGCCTAGCAAGTTACGCCCACTTCAAAGTATATTTTCTGTTTTAACACCGGCAGAGACACTAATATATTTAGGTCTAATCCAAGTTCTCATCAATATAAATGTTCACACCAAATTTGATTCAAATCAGATGAAACCTAGTCTCTAGTGTATTTACTAGCTAATTTTCATGAGTTTTGACTAAGTCAAGGGCAATAACTCAAATATAGTTCATCGAAAAATAGTAAATATTGAACTTGTTCAAGATCTCACCAATTAAAAATGATCACATCAATTTCATTCAAATCAGATGAAAACTGTATTATCTATCACAATCACAAGCCAATTTCGCAGTGTTTTGACTAAGTCAAGTGCAATAACTCAAAAACAGTTTATTAAAAAGTCATCAATTTCGTACTTGACCCAAGATCTCATCAACATTACATTACACCAAATTTCATTCAAACCAAATGAAAACTGTTGTCTCTGTGGTGTTCACAAGTCTGTTTTGATGCGTTTTGAGTTAGTCAAGTGAAATAACTCAAAAACCGTTCATCATATTGTCAAATTCGAACTTGTCCGAGATCTCATAAATATAAATGATCACAGCATGTTTCATTCAAATCCAACAAAAACTGTAGTCTCTATCGCGTTCACAAGCAATTGTGGACGGACGGACCGAGGGACGGACAGGGGTGAATATACGACCACATTATAATGTGTGCGTATAAAAATTAAAACAACTATATTATACAAGGATAACAACTTAGGTTCACAAGTCCCCTGTGACAGGGATCCTTTCTACCAGCTGGTCCTTGGCCAAACCTCTTGGCATTGATCTTTCTCAGATTATCCGTACCCATTTAAAGCTGGGTGGACTGGAATTTTGAAGTGAAGCTATGTATTAAGAAGTGTGTACTGAACTTACTGTTTTCACTTCTTTAATATCCAGACCTCTAGCAGCTAAATCTGTAGCTAACATAACGTCTACCAGGCCATCTTGGAATTTCTTTAAGGCCTCTAATCTCTAAATTAAAACATCAATATATTTCATTCTGAAAACATTATGGAGTGGTGTAACTTTTTCACAGATGAAAGGGATAAAGGTTTAAAGGCTAATGTCCCTCGAAATATCTCTCACTGCATATCTTCATTACCCCATAAAGTGGGGAAGTTCATTTCACTTTTTCTGGTCTTGCAGTGAGTTCAAACACATGGTACTTAATCAGCTATCTGATGATTAATTTCAAAGAAATCATGCTCCAAACAGTAAATAACATTACTCCTTCATCAAATGAAATGTTAAATGATAGATATCCTACCTCAGCCTGTGATAGTCGACCATGTAATTCAGTCACATTAATACCAAATAAACCTAATAATATATGCATTCTGTGGGCCTGAGCTCTGGTCTGAATAAACACTAGACATCTATCACAGAAGGTACGACTGACTAAAGCTGAAAATAGAACATAAATTCACATCAATTGATGAGTGGGTCTGTGTGGGCAGTTTAACTGTCGTCTGCTAGTCCATCAGGTGCCCAGGGTTCTAATCCTCCACAAGGTAAGTACTTTTAATTCCACATCCAGTTTTCAAGTCAATCTGGGCATCAAAATATTACTAATCTTTAAAGGATTTGACTCTAAGCAAAGTGGGTCACAAATTTACATCAATTGATGAGTTGGTCTGTGAAAGCAGGTAGGTAGTCTGCTAAATCATTAGGCATCTGGTGTTCTAAATCTGCCAGATAGTTAGTACTATGAGGATTTCCACAGACATTGCTTCAGTCAGTCTGGGCACCAGAATATCACTAATCTTGAGGAATAATTGCCTAGCTGAGGAAAAGAAGGTCATAAATTACACATCAATTGTTTGGGCGAGTCAAATTGTTGTCTACTTAGTGGCTAGTCACATCCAACATACAATTATTATTACCACAGATTCATGACATTGGAATACAGTTTACATTTGGATAATATAGTAGTATAGTCCGTCACCCCTAGCACATCATTAAAAAATTGGATTGGAGCAAAAAAATAAATTGAACAGGATTTTGTCTGTAAAGATTCTTCTGATTGGACATCTTTATAATGTCCCATTTTTACTGTAACAGAAAATTTACATTGAAAATCGTGTTAAAAACGAAACTAATTCCTTCTTCTCCTTACCAGCAATGATGGCCTCTCTATCACCTTCTCTATTGGGTCGAATTCTTATGAATTCTTGTCTCAAACCTAAAGCTACATCTGTGGCTTCATTCATAAAAACCTTTACTGGGTTCTTTAATGATACAGCTGCCAATTCTTTAACCTAAATAACAATCAAATAGTTTGATCCCTGATCAGAAAGAACAGAACTAGAAATATATGTGGACTGGATAATCAGAAAGTCCATGATTTATTTTTAGACAACTGGACATTTTTAAGTGTTAAATTTACTCATTATCGGCATATAAAATAATCATAAAAATAATTATTATTTGGCCTCATTGATTGTGGCATCATAAAGCGCTTGATTTAAGTATAACATCAACCGTACAGACGTCTGACTGTAAATTAGAAAGGTGTATCAATACAATCTGTGTCTCCAGTACACATTTTCAGTCTCATTTAGTACACCTTGTATTAATCCATTATACAAGGCCCTGCTGAGTAGCCACGGACAAAATTCTTTGTTCTTTGTCTAGGAGCTCTTCTTCACTGACTATATCTACTAAACTTACCCCCTCTGTCATGGTAGCCGAAAACAACATGGTCTGTCTCTGATATGAACACATTTTAATAATTTCATCCATTTGTTCAGCAAAATATTCATCTAACATTCTGTAAATAATATTGAACTATTAACAAACTGTTAGTAATTGCTTTACCATATTATACTCAACATATCTATATAGGTTTGAAAGTTTCATTGAACAGTGCCCAATTAAATGATAAAAGTGTATAAGGGATGGATGAAGCCAAACCATTTAGTTGTCCAAATAGTTAACTAAAGTAAGTATTGACCAATAGAATGACTTATGTCATCTTATGATTTGTACAAGTGGCCACTTAGGTATGTAATACACTAAGATTTTTATGACCAAGCCATGGGTGGTTATCTCACTTCAGATGTGTTTGACCTGCCCGTTCTGACAAGGTTCAATGTACTCTAGTAACATACCTATCAGCTTCATCCAGGACCAATATTTCTATAGAATTGAGGTTAAAACCAGGTGAATTGTGGATATGATCTATCAATCGTCCTGGTGTAGCTATAACTATATCTGGTCCCAGTCTTAATGCTGCTTCTTGTGACTTTAAATCCAATCCACCTGGAATATATTAACATTGAAATATCTAAATCAATAGCTATGTTTTTCATGAGGATCATCTGTCAATAGATTCTACCCAAACCTAGTCTATTTAAGAAAAAACCTGGTTTAAATAGATAAATAAGACCACTATAATGGATATACTTCTTTTAAATTTTTAATAATGTTTCAATTCACATTTAGGAATCATTATTTATACTTGTTCCTCTTTGTTCCTTATCGTTATTGTTTTGCTTGACAAACATTCATGTATGTGAATTTAACGTAGCTAAAAATAAAAAAGAAGTAGGATATCCATAATAGTGGTCTTATTTATGTAATGTTCTATCTTCTTCTCAATGTTATTTAAAGATTATGTCAAATATTATAGCTAAGTCAGACATGACTGGCTTAGACAGTTCAAATGTCAAAAACTCAGTCAGACACGTTATCAACGCTCTTTATAATCCCTTCAATTTAAACCATTTTATACCTACCTACAGCTAGACAGAGCTCTATTGTACTAAATTGAGCTAGTTTACGGCCTACTGTGTGAACTTGAACTGCTAATTCTCTAGTAGGTACCAGTATTAATACTCTAGATACAGAGGAATTCTTGGGTTTATATAACAATCTCTCCATTATTGGTAACATAAAGGCTACTGTTTTACCTGGAAACATTTAGACAAACTTCTCTTGAATCCATCAATGTTATTCTTTAAGCTTGTTATTTGAGGAATTTAACCCTCCCACAATTTCAGATTGATTATTTGATGTTGCTTTCATTTGAATCACTTTATCAAAAAAAGTGACCAAAAGAACAATATAATCTTCATTTCAAATTTCTAATATATGGAAGACCATATAGAAGAACTCAAGAAAGATCAATAAATGAAAATAATTCTTTTCAATCAACCCATCACTAGGAACTCCTACATGCCAATTTGATTCTATCACAAAGATGATAAAGTGAAAGTACTGACCTGATCCAGTGACAGCACAAGCACAGATATCTTTTCCTAACAAAGCTTTGGGTATGGTTGCAGCTTGAATGGGTGTTGGTTGCTGAAAATTCATTACACTTAATGCCTGAAAGGGATATATAACCAATTAGTAGATTTGCAACCAAGATTTGAATGACATTTGAGGAGCACATATGTAACACAAGACAATAATAATGGGATAAAAAGACTTCTTTTGTACATGGGTATATAACATATCAACACAAGTTACACGTAGCATCATCAGATAAAATCGCTTCATCTGATGACAACATGTGTAACTTATATATTCACAACCTTGACACAGATATAATTTGATTATTTGACAGAAAAGCTCCCTATTAGGAAAAAAGACAAGCAGTGTGTAATGAGGTAACTTTTACAAGGACACTAATTTACCTTCATTAAGGGTCTTGTAACATTTAAATCAGCAAAACTCATATTTTCATCGTAATCCACGATACATTCAGAAAATACTATCAACTGAAACAGAAGTTGAAATTTAAAAATGAAATGAATGGAGTTTTACATATTACTCTTCTGCACCTAATAGGCTAAAGAAGATGGCCAATGCCATGCAAGGTGCAATGAGGGAAATCTTGCAGCATTAGCCAACTCCTTTATCAACTGTCGAGGGATCTTCAACATGCACAACCTGTAGCTTGGTTTATTGTCCCATTTGAAAGACTAGCTGCTTTTTCCATGTCAGACACTCCTGCATCATGTCAGACACACCTGCATCACTGACATGGGGAAAATGTATGAAAATAGCTAATCAAATACACTATTAATGTTATATACAGTAAGATAGATTTTAAAAATTAAAATGGGCAAATTAAAAGATGAACCCTACCTCTTCCTCCTCTTCAGCAACTTTCTTCTTTTTCCTTTTTCTTTTCTCTTTTGTACGAACAACATCTAAAATAACAAAACAGACAGTTTGAGCCCTAAATTATTAAGTCCAAATTAGGAGGTAGATGTACAAAATTTGCTACCAAATGTCAAGTCAGGCTTTTCTATGTCCTTGTCACAAAACAGACAGTCCAATATTGGCCAAGTCCAAACCAGCAGGTAGTTGAAAAAAAATTACATGTACCTGTTTACTACATGTCAATTTAAGCATGATCTCCAAAGGAGTCCCTTTTTTTCTATTATGTACTTGGAAAATTTGCAACAAAATTCACATTCATGTGCTCAACCATGAACTAGTTGTATTGTAATATCTTAAAA
Organism: Nipponacmea schrenckii; assembly: GCA_030562195.1. NCBI lineage: Eukaryota > Metazoa > Mollusca > Gastropoda > Lottiidae > Nipponacmea > Nipponacmea schrenckii. Next base: position 32,143,979 of record JAUJPP010000007.1, read on the forward strand.
TTTGATATTCATTAGATAAAGTATTATCAATTAATAAAGATAGCTTGCCAGGCAAGGTAACATACGCCCACTTCAGCAAACAGAATATTCCATGTTTTTTCATTTAATCAAGGGCAATAACTCATAAACCGACATCTAGAATCGCACCATTTTTTAACTTGTCTGAATACACATACCCAGTTTCATTCCAATCGGATAAAAACTACAGCTTCTATTACGTACACAAGTAAATTTTAACGTTTATTCATTTAATCAAGGGCCATAACTCATAAACAGACATCTGGCGAAATATTATCAAGATGAATACACATACCAAGTTTCATTCATATCGGATGAAAACTATAGCTTCTATTGCATACACAAGTACATTTTAACGTTTTTTCATTTAATCAAGGGCCATAACTCATAAACCGACATCTGGAATCGTGCCGTTTTTGAACTTGTCCGAGATATTATCAAGATGAATACACATATCAAGTTTCATTCAAATTGGATGAAAACTACAGCTTCTATTGCGTACACAAGTAAATTTTAATGTTTTTCCATCTAATCAAGGGCCATAACTCATAAACCGACATCTGGAATCGTGCCATTTTCGAACTTGTCCGAGATATTATCAAGATGAATACACATACAAAGTTTCATTCATATCGGATGAAAACTATGGCTTCTATTGCATACACAAGTACATTTTAACATTTTTTCATTTAATCAAGGGCCATAACTCATAAACCTACATCTGGAATCGTGCCATTTTTGAACTTGTCCGAGATATTATCAAGATGAATACACATACCAAGTTTCATTCAAATTGGATAAAAACTACAGCTTCTATTGCGTACACAAGTAAATTTTAACGTTTTTTCATTTAATCAAGGGCCATAACTCATAAACCGACATCTGGAATCGTGCCATTTTCGAACTTGTCCGAGATATTATCAAGATGAATGCACATACCAAGTTTCATTCAAATCGGATAAGAACTCTGGCCTGTATCGCGTACACAAGTAATTGTTGGTGGACGGACCGACGGACCGACAGACCGACGGACCGACAGACCAACGGACGGACAGGGGTGATGGCAATATACGTCCACATTTTCATGTGGGCGTATAAAAAACTATAGCAAAACTCTCTCAAAAATGTCAGCATTATATCATCTTACCAGTGGCCATTTCTTCTCCAGAGGATGACTCTTCCACCTCATTTTCACTTTGATCTTCTTCACCTTCTGCTACCTCTACTTTCTGTTGTATAAATTATAAATGGTATATAATAACAATTGGAGTATTTTTACTATATAAGGGCAGTGTTCAACCATTATCCTGGGGATTCAAAGATCAATCCGATGTTAAAGGTCAACATCACACGATTAATTATTCTGTCACAGTGGTAGGATTTAAAAAGACAAGGCCCACTGAAGTAAACTTTGTGTATAGAAGATCTGTGGAAGTTGGATATCTGAAATCTTTTCATTTCTATCATGGCAAAATCTGATTTCAGATTCTGATTTTCAACATTGGCTCTTCTTTTCATAGCACAAATGTCTATTCTATAATGAAACTCCACACTTACCCCTCTCTTTCTTTTCTTTCTGACATCAGCTATTTTGTCATCTAAAGCTGAGATGTTTTTTTTTCGCTTGGCTTGACTAATAATATCATCTATAGAAATGGTTTGGTATGGATCGAACTAGAAAAAGATCAAAATAACAGAATAGAATTTTAGATTTATATTCTAAAAAGTGGGTGTGTATTATGCACACCTTTTAAATTTATAGAAAGTTCAGGTATCAATCCACCAAAAAAAATGCTAAGTCTTAATCAAGTCATCACATTATCAATACAATCAGAATTAGTTATAATGTTTGAAAAGAATATGCTTCATGTCTTAGATTTTAACACCTGTTCTTACCTGATCAACAAATTGGAAAGTTTCATTGAATTCAGCTCGTCTAGGCTTCTTTCTTTTGGCTTTCTTTGATACATTCTCCTAATAAAAAAAACAAGTTTTGGTAAAACATAATAAGTGTATTATACGTTTCTAATCAAAACAAGCCACGCCCATAGATAGGCCTATTAGTATGATGCCCTATGTCTTGCATTTTTAGAAGCTAACAAGCCTATCAAATTGATTCATTTACAAATGAAAAGTGCCTATTGATGTCAAGGTATCATGCATATTTGTGAAGATGAGCAACCTCTAGGACATACAGTTTGTAATAACAGAAAATGTGCAAGTAGGCTCAAAGCAGCATTGGTCAACTCTTTCCTTTACAAATACCACTGTATTTTAATTCTTGTAAAAATTCAAAAGTCTATCAAATTCCATCCTTCCCCTCCATTCCAATAATGTCGTGCATTATGGTCAAAACACGTGTGTTTGTTGACAGTTTTTTAATTCTCACGTGGTCCTATTTCGTATGGACTCATGCAATCAAAGAAGATATGAGGACCTTTCGGGGAATCAAAAGCATGAAATCATTGAAACATTATCTTAGGTACCTCTTCCTCACTTTCTGAACTCTCTGGTTCCAATTCTATTTGATCATTTTCATTTATTGTGCCAATAAAATCATTTTCGTCAATTATTTCCACCATCTTGATATTTTACGGAAGTGAATATAATTTAGTTTCGTACCGATACATTTCCAAAAAGCAAACATTCGTCCTAGTCATTTGAATTTTTTTTATCAGACAAGTACTTAAAAGATATTAAAGAATTTTATAAGAAGTTTATAACATTTCATTAGAAGTATTTTCAAAAACTCTCATAAATATTTTCCTTTATTAGGCGAGTCACGTGATTTTGTTTACAATTGACGTTGAATGGCGGGAATCTATGTTCTATTTCCGGTTACTTACTTGAAGAAATTTTTGCATAACAAGCATAAACATGGGAATTAAAGGACTATCAAAGTTACTTGGGGATTTTGCACCTGGCTGCATGAAAGAAAATGAAATAAAGAATTATTTTGGTAATCGTCTCATAGCTGTCTGTTATTCCCTGATGAGAATCGTCTCGGTGACTGGCGCAACTCAATTTTCCATCATTTTCAAAATTCTTCAATTTTCATCATTATTCATAATCATTGTGTTCTGAATAAGGCAATCGTTCTTTATTAATATTTTCCTTTTACTAACTGCTGAAATCTCTTTATTACAGGCACAGTTGTTTTTCAGGGAGTTGATTGAACACCTTAATTGGTTTTATTCATATAGGGACAGTGGGCACATTAACGCAATATGAAGCATGATGTCAATAAATCTGAAAGGATGGATGTCAGTATCGAGAAATACAAGCAGGGATTTCTTAGGCCAGATGCAATGAACATAATATAATTCCTTCAATATTAATGTCTAATTGTAAGGTGTTATTGTTGTTTTATAGGTCGTAAAGTAGCAATTGATGCATCTATGAGTATTTATCAGTTTCTGATCGCAGTTAGACAAGATGGTTCACAGTTGATGAGTGAAGACGGTGAAACTACCAGGTAATACTGCCCATGAGATTTAAAGGGGCCCAGGCTTTATTTGTTTCGGACAATCATTCAACAGCCTCAAACACATGAAATCTTTTGTTTAGCTAATCAGAAAGGTACTCGGTCAACTCGGGTACATGTCAACCCGGAGACACATTTTTGTTAGTTAACTCGGAGACAAAATTAAACTCGGAGACAATATTCTCCAGTCAACCCGGGGACAAATTTACCGATGCCGTTATCATATCTTTAGTTCATTTTTTAGGTCATTGAAATAAAGATTATTCATTGTTATTTTACATTCCGGTTGCCTCAGGTTAAATGATGTAGCCGTGAAAACGTGGATAAATCACATCTTGTTGGAGAATAAATCTATGAAGGAACCATCGATACTTGTGAACATTTTAATCTGATTGAACAATAAAAGATCTATCTATTTATATCAAATCATTATATTCTACTTTCGGTTTGTAGATGTCAAAGTTCAAATGCTTCTGCTCTTTCAGTTAATTAAATGATCGCTGATCATTGTTAATTAATGGATTATCAAGCGTCCGAATTAATTCATGTATTGAAAAGTAGTTTTCTGCTCTATAAGTCGAAATTTGATAGCAATTTAGAATTTTGTTGAGCGGTTTTGTCTTTGAAATATTGAAGGACATTTCATGAGCAGTGCATATTTACGTGAATCTGCAAGGTGGATGCATTCGATTTTTGCTCCCGGATAGACACTTCCACTATGATTTCAATAGAAAATGATACGAAGAAAGCATCGAACGCCGCAAATTCCAAACAGACTGTCAAACAAGTTCAACATTATTCATAAAATGTGCCGACAAACAAAATTTCATAAGTCAGGCATCGGACAAGTACATTACCGCTGATCTCGGTTTAAAAGAAGTTCCGATCACACGTATCAGTAATAATGTTTTCTTTATTAATTAATTAGTTTGTTAATCGTTTAATCGGGCCTAGATTTACCGAAACCATGTTTAAAGGAAGTTCCAACCGGGAAAAAAATCTACCGTTGGTCTCGCTTACTACCGAAATCATGTTTAAAAGAAGTTCCGATCGCATGACCGGGAATTCGAAACCAAAAGGTTTTTAAGATATCACCTTTATTCCAATAATATATTATTGTCTCCGAGTTAACTCAAAGTTGTCTCCGAATTAACTTATGGTTGTACCTGAGTTAACTCACTTTGTCTCCGAGTTAACTGTCCCCGAGTTGACTTGTCCCCGAGTTGACTGGTATTCATCAGAAATAGTCTACAGAGCCTACCTTTGAAATTTGAGCCTTCAAACCCATGTGTATCCATAATTATCCGTGTTTGAAAAATCATAATGTCTTAAAAAATTACGAACGTCTGCCATATTGGAAAACGGTTCGTCTTGATAATCAAAGAGTTATCCTTCCCGTTGTGCAATAGCGGTCATCTATATAGATAGACTACAACGTATTTTCAATTGTAGACTTTGTCAACAGGACACACAATTTTCAGACTGGAGACCAGCCGCGTACAGCACGAAAAAAAAAATGAAAAGTGAATTTTTTTGTTTGAGGTATATTTCAAGGTATTTTGCGAGCTTTCTTAGAGCTTGAGTATTTCTGAGGACTGTTTAAATGTAACAAAGGCCTAAAAATCAAGTCTGGCATAGGCTGCCAAAGGTATCAACCATATAAGACAATAGGGAAAACTATCAGAGTTACCCGGAATGGCTGCAAAGTCAATCACAATACAAACAGTACAACCCCTTCTAGAAACTATTATCAATGGACATGTTTTCGTACTGAAGTCCGGATACAATATTGCGACAAATGATACACTGCCAACCAGTTTTTATAGCTTCTCCTATATCATCTCACGCTTTGCACGTGCAGAGACCATTCACTTATATGTCCTACACTATCAATTGAATACAACCATTTGCGATACAAACACATCCCAGATCTGACCGGAAGTAGTCGTGTCAACACGTCCATAGAACCCATTTCCACAACAGTCTATAAATGAAGCATATAAACTGCTTACCATAGACAGTACACTGTATATAAAACAAGCTGGCTTTGTTCAACTGCAGTTGATTCATAATTTTCTGGGGCCTTATTCTCGAAAACTTACGATAGGCTAGAATAAAGACTTGTGTTGATGTATTTGATAATCAAACTTAATATGAAATCAATTTTAGTGGTCAACCCTACAGATGACTTGTACTCTTAGAGTTAAGTTTTCAAGATAAAGGCCCCTGGATCATATGTAAAGAGCTAATGATTAAAGGAAAAGTATAGGCTACAGAAATAAAATGTATAACTATAAAAGCAGAACGTTTTTCTTGTGCATTTGTCAATATCCCAAAGACTTAACAACTTAAATCAAGGCTAATATTGACAATATATTTGTTATATTTCAGTCACATTATGGGGATGTTTTATAGAACTATTAGAATGTTAGAGAACGGTATTAAACCAGTCTATGTTTTTGATGGTAAACCACCAGAGATGAAGTCAGGGGAGGTAATTCATCCATTTAGTTTTGAAACAGGATTGCACATAAAATAATCATGTGTTTAGTTTAGTTTATGACAGTTTCTTGGCCAGAAAGTACCATTCATTGAATAAATAATTTCATTATATAGCCAAATCAATGAAAAGATCCCCAATCGGACATGACTGGAAAACACTACTGAATTTAGTGTCTATCTTAGTACATTTCTATGTCTTTGTTTTCTATATTTGTAGTTAGAGAAACGTAAGGAAAAGAGAGATGAAGCACAGAAGGAATTAGACAAAGCTACAGAAGCTGGTGGGTGTTTCTATTATGAGATTGTTAGTAAAGGATATTTTCTTAAATTTGACATTTAAACTGTACAAGAAGTTTGCCTTTGACAGCACTATTTTAAAAAAACAAGCCCTCTGATAGTTGCCGTGATTCATAAAGGACTTTGCTTGCTGAAAATAAGTAATACCACCAAAAATCTTTTTTATTTATAAACCAATGTATGTACCAGGGCTGTTGATTTGGCTCTATATGCCGGACATGACCAGCAGTCATGCCAAAATACACCATTTGCAAATAGGCTCTGCCAGACATCAAATATAGGTCAGTGACGTTAAAAAAAAATAATCAATAATTAAATTACCTAACTATCACGTTTAGTCAATGAGATTCCTAACACTACTGGTCATTTAATTTTGTTAATTAAGAGATTAACGGTAAGAGGTGGTTAATTAACAATGATTTTATTGACAATTTATAATTGTTCGGCTCACGGAAAACGCTTCCAGTTCAAAGAGATTTACTATCTCAAACTACTTACTTTTAACAAACAGTTGACACGATAATCCGTTATGTGTTTAATCCTATAGTTATGCTGTAAAATTTTAACCGGTCATTATCCATCGATATAATTGTATATCAAGTTTATTTTACGATAATTGTCTTCCGATTTCATCAGTACCAATGAAACATGACGAGGAAAATGTCGGCCCTCACATAGAATTTTTGACGATGATAGCTTGCCGGTCATTGAGAATTCTTCTTTTTAACAATTATAAAGTTGACAGAAAGTTCAATTAAATGTCTTTGGCAAGTTATTTACTATTGAAATTTGACTATTCCTTGCAAAAATGTGCGTAGTTATATAAGTTTTATTGTTCTTTTCTGCTTACTAGTAGCATATGAAACAGTTACTATTTATAGACAGACCGTGAGAAAATTTACCGTCGTTTTACTCAGTATTGGTGTCATTCAAAACCCTTCGTTTTGTTCAACCAGAAGTACATCGTCGGTGAAAGTTAACTAAAAATCGGGTAAAAAATATTAAATTTAACTGTAAATATTTGATGATCGGATTGTTTTGTTATTGTGATGTATGACAGTATGTTCAGAAACTTAAAGTCCCAATTATGATAAATATAAATAAACATTCATGCATTGAACTACATAAACAGTTGGATACTAGTTGAATAGTACTTAGTGTAGTAGTTTTGACATCAACAAAACATCGTTAAAAAAATGTCCGGCTGGTAAAAAAATAAATCAACAGCCCTTGTATGTACATTTCTGCTAATAATCTTATGATTGAGTCTAGTCAGTGTATGTAATGAGCCAAAAATTTTATCCAATTTGTCTTTTCATTTACCAGGTGACAGTGAGAATATTGAAAAGTTTAACAGAAGACTAGTTAAAGTCACCAAGCAGCATAATGAAGATTGTAAAGAGTTGTTAAGATTAATGGGAGTACCTTATGTTGAGGTAATATCTACTAAATCTCTTGATTATGTCTTATTTTGGTGGACATTTTGTCTTTTTTGTAATCATTCTATCTAATGACGTTATTTTTGAAATGGTCGGTATGCAAATTTTCGTAAATAATACCTATATACTTCTATTATATGCAAAACTTTCATGTAGGACCTTCTTGTAAAGCAATAATTTTTTCCGCATGGTAATTCAATGAACTTTCTATCATGAACCTTGTTCTTATGAAGTCCTATTTTGAGTGTACTTCTGTAGTTCTAAATATTGATTTTTTAGGCTCCATGTGAAGCTGAGGCCCAGTGTGCTGCCCTTGTGAAAGCAAGTAAAGTGTATGCTGTAGGAACAGAAGATATGGATGCCTTGACATTTGGTTCTACTGTATTATTACGACACCTCACTTTCAGTGAAGCAAGGTAGAAAATTGTTACTAATTCTTCTATAAAATATGAGATTGACTACTTAATAATTGATAACACAGTTATTTGGCCTACCATAGTTTTTGTAGTGTTTCCTAAGATTTAAATACATACATGTATATATAGATGTTAATGTTCCTGTGTTGTATTTGTATGAACTCGGAGAGACCCTGTCTGTTTTCCATACCAACAGTATACCAACAACAAACATAACAATGATACAAACGTTACAGAAGCAAATAAACAGTACATATAACGATATTTATAGCATACTTATTGCTTTCAATGTGGTTTACACACTGTCATCAGGGAATTAATGATTACGAGCAACAAGCAATGTTGTAATGTCTAGCAATACCACACTACCTTGCTTGCTCTATCAGTGGCTTAAATTTTATCTGTTAAATGTTACCCTATCTTACAGGAAAATGCCGATTAAAGAGATTCACTACAACAGAATATTAGATGAATTAAAGTTATCAAAAGATGAGGTAAGAGAGAAACTTTTACACAGATAACATCTTTAGTTCACAAAGATCTGAAGTACCAACTGATCTGTACCCAAAGGTTTAGAAAATATTTTATTTACAGATTTATTAGTGTTTCTATTTTTAGTTTATAGATCTATGTATATTATTGGGTGTGATTATAGATTTATTTGTGTTTCTATTTCTAGTTTATAGATCTATGTATATTATTGGGTGTGATTATAGATTTATTTGTGTTTCTATTTCTAGTTTATAGATCTATGTATATAATTGGGGTATGATTATAGATTTATTTGTGTTTCTATTTCTAGTTTATAGATCTATGTATATTATTGGGGTATGATTATAGATTTATTTGTGTTTCTATTTCTAGTTTATAGATCTATGTATATTATTGGGGTATGATTATAGATTTATTTGTGTTTCTATTTCTAGATTATAGATCTATGTATATTATTGGGGTGTGATTAAAGATTTATTTGTGTTTCTATTTCTAGTTTATAGATCTATGTATATTATTGGGGTATGATTATAGATTTATTTGTGTTTCTATTTCTAGTTTATAGATCTATGTATATTATTGGGGTGTGATTAAAGAATTATTTATGTTCTCTATTTCTAGTTTATAGATCTATGTATATCATTGGGGTGTGATTAAAGATTTATTTGTGTTTCTATTTCTAGTTTATAGATCTATGTATATTATTGGGGTATGATTATAGATTTATTTGTGTTTCTATTTCTAGTTTATAGATCCATGTATATTATTGGGGTGTGATTATAGATTTATTTGTGTTTCTATTTCTAGTTTATAGATCTATGTATATTATTGGGGTGTGATTAAAGATTTATTTGTGTTTCTATTTCTAGTTTATAGATCTATGTATATTATTGGGGTGTGATTAAAGATTTATTTGTGTTTCTATTTCTAGTTTATAGATCTATGTATATCATTGGGGTGTGATTATAGATTTATTTGTGTTTCTATTTCTAGTTTATAGATCTATGTATATTATTGGGGTGTGATTAAAGATTTATTTGTGTTTCTATTTCTAGTTTATAGATCTATGTATATTATTGGGGTGTGATTAAAGATTTATTTGTGTTTCTATTTCTAGTTTATAGATCCATGTATATTATTGGGGTGTGATTATAGATTTATTTGTGTTTCTATTTCTAGTTTATAGATCTATATATATTATTGGGGTATGATTAAAGATTTATTTGTGGGACTTTGCTTTCAGCAAAGTCCCAGTTTGTTTTCGGTGTAATTGCAGCAATTTCACAACATCTCCAGACCTTCTGTAGTGGCAACGTGTTCCTTAAATATAAATTGAAACATTTTTGCACAACCGGAAGTGCTGTATTGCAACATGCTTAAAAAGTCGGTCAGTGGCTCTAGAACTTGCATTTTTGGATCGATTTTCGTCGGGTTTGCATTTTTGGAAACTTGAAACAATTTCCAACAAGATAGCAGTTTAAAAATTTCAGAATTCGAAAATTCGTAGCACACATTTTTTTGCCGTATTTTCTGACATTTTTGCAACTTTGCTATTTTAAGACCGATTGATCTGAAAATTTTGGTGCCTTCAAGTGTCACGAATATAAAAACATCGGCAGAGTCAAAATTTTTGCTTTATTTCCGGTTTCAACGGAAAAAGGGTTTAAACTTCCGGTTGACCTACTTGTGCTGTAATTGATGTATCGCAACAAAACTTATGTCAATCGTGATTAAATTAGAAGGCAAAAAAACGAAGAAGAAAAAATCCGGACCGGAATGGAAACTTTAGCCGCCATCTTGAAATGTCACTTTTTTGTAAAACTCAAAATGGGGCCTCTATGGTAAGAGCGACTTGTGTGTTATTTGTATTTATAGAAAGTCTAAACGATTGCGAAAAAATGTATGGGGACCGATTTTTGAATTTCGCTTTTGCATTTTTGCAACATCCGGTGGAATTTTTTCGAAGTTTGGGGTCTTATATCTCGTGACCTTGACCTTTGGTGACCGTGACCTTTAGTAGGTCAAAGGTCATTGACCTTGGCTAACAGTTGATACTTTGACCTTTGACCTCCGACGCCTACTTCCGGTTTTATAGCTGCCTAAAAACAGCAAAATTCGCAACTTTGGACTGCTCTAAAGCGTGACCTAATTAATTTAAAGTGTTATTTTTTCAGATTCTTAAGGTGCTCTTTGTCCTCTTTCCAACGATATATAACAAAAGTTTGTAAAATGAAAATTGAAGTTTTTGATTTTTGCAAAGATAAGTACATTTTCCCGTATATTTGCTTGTTTGAAAGGTATATGTGTATATTTCGTGATCTATTAGCTGTACAAGCTTCAAATTTGTACCGTGAATATACATTTTGATTAGAGTCCTCTCCAAAAAAACGAGATGGGCCTGTCACATCCGGGTGAACTTCAAATTTACCATTTATATCGGTCAGCAAATTACGGCTGCAGGAATATATACCTCATACATATACCTCATTACTTTGGCCAGTTTATCCCAAAAAATCAAATGTTTATGTCTGTTTGTTGCAATTTTGCGACATTTGCAAAAATAATCAGTTTTTTCTTAGTTTGGGGGCTTATTTCTAGTGACCTTGACCTTTGGTGACCTTGACCTTTACAAGGTCATTGGTCACTGACTTTGGCTATCAGTTGACAATTTGACATTAGGCTTCTGACGTCTACTTCCGGTTTTATAGCTGCCCGAAAACAGCAAAATTCGCAACTTTGGACTGCTCTAGAGCGTGACCTAATTAATTTAGAGGGTTATTTTTTTCAGATCCTTAAGGCGCCTTTTGTCCTCTTTCCAGCGATGTACAACAAAAGTTTTCAAAATGAAAATTTAGTTTTTGCACTTTTAAAATTAAAGTACATTTTGCTTTTTTGAAATGTATGTGTGTATATCTCACAATCTATTAGATGTACAAGCTTCAAATTTGTACTTTGAGTATATATTTTGAATGTGATTAGATGCAAGTAAAAAAAAAAATGAGATGGGCGTGGCACATCCGGGTAAATTTGCAATTTATCTTTTATATGGGTCAGCCAATTACGTTTGCAGGAAATGACGTTTTTCAAAAAAATACCTTGCAGTCAGATACCTCGTTACTTTGGCCAGTTTATCATACAAAATCAAATGTTTCGGCCTGTTTGTTGCAATTTTGCGACAATAGCAAAGTCCCAATCTGTGCCATAATTGGCTCTAGTTGTGTTTCTATTTCTAGTTTATAGAACTATGTATATTATTGGGGTATGATTATAGATTTATTTGTGTTTCTATTTATAGTTTATAGATCTATGTATATTATTGGGGTGTGATTAAAGATTTATTTGTGTTTCTATTTCTAGTTTATAGATCTATGTATATTATTGGGGTATGATTAAAGATTTATTTGTGTTTCTATTTCTAGTTTATGGATCTATGTATATAATTGGGGTGTGATTAAAGATTTATTTATGTTTTTCTATTTCTATTTTATAGATCTATGTATATTATTGGGTGTGATTATAGATTTATTTGTGTTTCTATTTCTAGTTTATAGATCTATGTATATTATTGGGGTGTGATTAAAGATTTATTTGTGTTTCTATTTTTAGTTTATAGATCTATGTATATCATTGGGGTGTGATTAAAGATTTATTTGTGTTTCTATTTCTAGTTTATGGATCCATGTATATTATTGGGGTGTGATTATAGATTTATTTGTGTTTCTATTTCTAGTTTATAGATCTATGTATATTATTGGGGTGTGATTAAAGATTTATTTGTGTTTCTATTTCTAGTTTATAGATCTATGTATATTATTGGGGTGTGATTATAGATTTATTTGTGTTTCTATTTTTAGTTTATAGATCTATGTATATTATTGGGGTGTGATTAAAGATTTATTTGTGTTTCTATTTCTAGTTTATGGATCCATGTATATTATTGGGGTGTGATTATAGATTTATTTGTGTTTCTATTTCTAGTTTATAGATCTAAGTATATTATTGGGGTATGATTATAGATTTATTTGTGTTTCTATTTCTAGTTTATAGATGATCTAAGTATATTATTGGGTTGTGATTATTTATTTATGTTTTTCTATTTCTAGTTTATAGATCTATGTATATTATTGGTTTGTGATTATTTATTTATGTTTTTCTATTTCTAGTTTATAGATCTATGTATATTATTGGGGTGTGATTATTGTGAATCTATAAGAGGTATTGGACCTAAAAGAGCTATAGAGTTAATCAAACAACACAGAACCATTGATAATATACTAAAACATATAGATACAAAGGTTAGTAAAAATACTTATGTCATTATACCTACTCTCTCCCTCTTTGGTTTTCTTTCTCCATGGTTTTTTTTTCACAAGGTGAAAATTATGCCAGGCTTGCCTCCGATTTCTCAAAAATGTGTCTATTTCATGATCTAAACTGACAGGAATTAATTCCAAGATAGCAAGAGAAAAAACATCTTGTGGTTAAGTCTAAAATTCTTATGATGAAACTTTGTAGCAAAAGGTACACTTAAAACAAAAATGGGGCCTATTGCATAGAATGATCCATAAATGCCTATACAGATTTCATATTTAAGACACATATCATGGTCCTTGTTGGTCCTTTAATTTGAAGTCTTGTATCAATGTTAATTACTGAAACACACGGTTGGTCCCACATATTGAAGTCTTGTACAGTATCAATGTTTATTGTAGAAACATACAGTACCAGAAGATTGGATGTATAAAGAAGCACGAAGATTATTTCAGGAACCAGAAGTCACAGATCCATCAGAAATTGATGTGAGTTTGATTTGAGGGACTTCATTTAACAATATCATGTTAAAATAATTGCATCTGACTAGAAAGCTACTGCTCACCTGATGATATCAATGTTATTTGTTATGTGTTCAATTAATTGAAGAGTAGTATACCATAATACTTATAATGACATTTGTTATCATCCGTTTTTATAGAATACTATAGTATACTATATAAACTGATGATGACAATGTAAATTGTTTAAACGTGTTCAATTAATACTAATAATGACATTTGTCATTACTATAGTATACTATATAAAGTGATGATGACAATGTAAATTAATGTTCAATTAATTGAAGAGTAGTTTACCATAAAACTAATAATGACATTTGTCATCATCAGTTTAGGCCAGAGTTTTTATCCGATTTGAATGAAACTTGGTATGTGTATTCATCTTAATAACATCTCTGACAAGTTCAAAAATGGTGCGATTCCAGATGTTGGTTTATGAGTTATTGCCCTGGATTAAATGAAAAAACATGGAATATTCTGTTTGCTGAAGTGGGCGTATGTTAACTTGCCTGGCAAGCTATCTTTATAGAATACTATAGTATACTATATAAACTGATGATGACAATGTAAATTGTTGAAACATTGTGTTCAATAAAACTCAGGAGTAGTAAACCATAAATTTGTGTTGTGTTATTTCCCACATCTTAGATTATTATTTCCGGTATATTTATTATAGTTGAAATGGACAGACCCAGATGAAGAGAAGCTGATAGAGTACATGTGTACCCAAAAGAACTTCAGTGAAGATAGAATAAAGAATGGTATTAAGAAGATCAGTAAATCTAGAAGTGGCAGTACTCAGGGAAGACTGGACGGTTTCTTTACTGTGACTGGTATAACCTCATCTACTAAAAAACGAAAGGTAATTTATAAGATAAGGGGCACGTGACAATGTAACAAATAAAACTCAAACCGTTGCTAGTTTTATAATTAATCCAGATTTTAAGAAGTACAAGTAATTAGATTGGTCAATTAAGCCAGATTTATTTATTATTTTTAGCATTTTTAATTTACATACTGTGTCTAAGAACTTCTAAAGTTTTGTTTGATTGACATCACTTTTAATGAAATCTTATTTGAACTCATTGTTTAGTCTATAGCTTAAAGATTATGTATTCAATTTTTTTAATATGTTTCAGGCTGAAGAAACAAAGGGAGGTAAAAATAAGAAGGCTAAAGGTGGATATAACAGATCAAAATAATGTGATATAATGACTGATTTTAAATTTTAGCCATCACCTGTGTTGTAGATGAAAACAATTTGTGATATTCTTTCATATCATGTCATCCATTCATTATTCATCATTGAAGTATTTCATGTTTTAGATTCTTAGTTCTTAAAGGGATAACAGGTCTTCAAATGAACATAGAATTTTAAAATTTAAAATTTGGTCAGTAAGAGCTCTATTCATCAGTAAAAGAATTAACTAATAATCCATAAAGATAATTTAATTATTGACAAACGCTTAATAAATTGATTAAGCATTTGTCAAAAATGACTAAGTTTTGTGAGTTTTCCAGATTTTAAGAGATTCTGTTACTTTATGAAACCAGGTAAAGTTCCCTGATGAATATAATACACTCATATTGACCTTTCTTGAGAACTAAAATTCTATGTTCATGCTAAGACCTTTTATCCCTTTAAGGAACCAGATCCCTGTGAATCTTTGAAGGTTCTATTGGAACAAGGATTTACAGGCTGGTAAAAAAAAAATCAAATAATTAAATTCCCTAAATCACAAAATCGGGAGCTGCGATTTCTCAGCGAGATAAATGCTTGCTAACTGACTTGAGGGTCAGGGTTCAATCCGGAGATGAAAATTCCACTCACTGATAAAGGTCTTTAAAATTCTTTTGATAGTTGAAAATCGCAAAAAGAATGGTCTAATGCTGTAGTCTTGGCAAAAATTCATCATTGCACACTGCATGGCTTTGCCTATCTTCAAATTTTGTATTGGTTAGGTTCATTTTACTTATACAGCCTAGATGCTATTGTCTTGAAAATCATGTGAGAATTAAAAGAGAATATTACACTCCTATTATGATAATCTGCACTTAACTTTTAACGAATTTTGTTGTAATAATGCATTTAGATCATAATTATATATTCACACATCCTCTGTTAACATGTTTTATGATTTATATTCCCTGCACATCTCCTCTTGTGGTTGTCATTTCTACAACTTGCCCAGCAGGTATCTCTTGGTCTGTAATAGGCTCCAGTTATAAGTCAGTGCAATTTCCACTTACATTGGTAAAGATATGTGATCTATTTG
The DNA here is from genome assembly GCA_030562195.1 of Nipponacmea schrenckii. Classification (NCBI taxonomy): domain Eukaryota; kingdom Metazoa; phylum Mollusca; class Gastropoda; family Lottiidae; genus Nipponacmea; species Nipponacmea schrenckii. The sequence continues at coordinate 32,159,735 of JAUJPP010000007.1, forward strand.
ACATCCCTAAGCCTTTGAGTCAAGACTCCCTCACGTGCATTCTTTCTATTATTATGATACTTAAATGTATGACTGGAAGTACTCATTTGAAAAATAAGGGGTGTTTGTTTCAGTTGCCTGTCAAATGAAATCTATCCTTGCTTGCCCTAATCTTCTAGTTTAAAACTACAAAAGCTTCTTGACCACCCCTAAGGAATGTGATAACCAATACAAAACGTCAGTATATTTTATTCCTTGGTTTAATCAAATGAGATCAATAACAAAACAATGACCTAGCCATATTTACATATAAAAATAGTACCAAAATAAAAAAAATAAATAGGAAAATAAATAGCAAACATACCAAATTATTGAAAAATAGTTAAACCCAATGTGTTCTTAAAACATCTAAAAGAAAATATGTTGAAGATTAAGAATTTGTACCACAATAGAAAATTGATTTTTATTTTGTCAAATATAATAATAGAAAGAATAACACACATAGAAAAATTTAAAAACAGTAGAAAAATATAGCTATAAGATTGAAAAAAATATAATTTATCTAAAAGGAATTGTTCAAAGTAAAAATGAATAATCTCATATAGAATGTATGTGCTTTATTTATTTGACAGCACAAAGCATTAAGAGAGTTGTGTCCCCTTTAAATGTGAAAAGCACTTGTTGTATTTAGAAAAATATATTATAAATTATTGAGCAAAAAATTGTACAATAATAATTTAAGTTAATTTGCTTTCAACAATTCTTATATATCAAAAGTAAAATATGCATCAATATATTAATAAATGAATAACGGAATAAATTTTAATATATGGAATCATGTCCATTTCTTATAGTCCATCTTTTCCTAAGTAAAAACACCATTTAGGCTTCTGTACAAATTAAGGCACAATTATATGGCAATATTCATTCAATTATTATATGGAAATTAGTCATACAATAATATGGAAATTATTCATACAATATGGAAATTAATCATACAATTATATGGAAAATAACTATACAATAATATGGAAAATAATCATACAATAATATGGAAAATAATCATACAATAATATGGAAAATAATCACCCAATAATATGGAAATTAATCATACAATAATATGAAAATTAATCATACAATTATATAATAATATGGAAATTATTCATACAATCATATGGAAATTAATCTTACAATATATGGAAAATACCCATACAATAATATGAAAATTATTCATACAGTAATATGGAAATTATTCATACAATATGGAAAGTATTCTGACATACAATCATATGGAATTTTTTCATACAATTATATGGAAAGTATTCATACAATCATATGGAATTTTTTCATACAATTATATGGAAATTAATCTTAGAATTATATAGAAAATAATCATACAATAATATGAAAATTATTCATACAGTAATAAAGAAGTATTCATACAATATGGAAATGATTCATACAATCATATGGAATTTTTTCATACAATTATATGGAAATTAATCATTCAATTATATGGAAATTAATCATTAATCAAAATAAATGTTTTTTTGATGGTTTATTAAAATTAAATATGGAATGTTATTCAGAAGTATCGCACTAAATGTGACTATAGTAATGAGAGTGTATAAAGTTTGTGATTCAGACTGATGATTGTTCTTAACCCTATATAATTGATACCTTTACTTCACAAAACCAGACATTTGAGCTTTTCAACAGTTATGTTTGGCCAAATCAACCTCCCTGGTATAAACACATTTCACCTAAAGGCTGAATCTTTAAAGTCTACTTTAACATTTTCTTTGGACACTGGACATTAAGACAACTACATAAAAAAATGTTCCCTCACCTACATAAAATGTTCTTGAAGGGAAACACAAGTTTAGGCTGCTATGTATTGTCTATGACTGACCAGCACCATTTTGTAAATATATCACAGAATTTGTACAAAGGTACAAAATAAGAGCATTTTACAATAAATCTAATCCCAATTCAAGGTTGTTTACCTACAAACGCATTGAAATTAGCCCAATGAAGTAACCCTAATAAATTTCCCCATAATTTGATTTAAAGTAATACTACCTCTTAAAATAAACATAAAATTCTAAAACTTAGTCAATAAGAGTAGTCTATATATTCAACTGTTGGACTTATCAGGTACCAAGACTAAAGAATAGATCTCTAGATAATATGATATATCTATTAAAATAATATATTGTTGAAAAACACTGCCCAAGTAGCTTTCAAAATTAAGTAGTTTAATAGATTATTACTGAGTTTTATGGATTTATAGGATTATAGAGGAATAGTCATATTGTTTTGACTTCACTGATAAACAAAGACTTATTTTGGCCACGTTTAAAATATATCCTAAGAGGTAGAGTACCTTTGAATAACAGTTAAATAAATTTTATTTTGAAAGGATCACTTCTTGATATCATTTACATCAAGTCCAACTTGTACAGGAAATCAAGAGTGATTGCCATTTACATCACAAGTTCAAATTCATTTACGAGCCTTTAATGAAAAAACAGAATAAAAATCCCTCAAAGCCCAAGTGGACTCTCTTAATCAACCATCCCCATTAAATCTACTGTAGACTGCAACAGATTATACAACTTCCAGTACGTCTTCTTTGATATCTTCTCATCCATTTTGTTAGCGAAAGGAGAAGTACATAATTTGAGTATCTCTGAGAGTTCCTGTTTGATATTTTTAGGAGGGTTTCGTAATAACCCATTGTTAAATACTGGTAATGATGATAAAAATACATCTTCACATATACTCTGAAAATACAAATCAGATACTGGTACATCATATATACAACATCTTCTTAATGTCAAGCTATTACTAACTTCTTACTTATTCCTAAACTGCAATAGCCACTAACCTTGTACCTAGACTGCAATAGTCATCCTTCTTGTATCTCCAAATGCAGTGATACGGTTCTTCATGCAAAGGTCTCAACAGAATTCTGACAGTCATGTTTATAGAAACTCAAATTGGCTAACTTCCATCAACCTAGCACAGTGGCTTTTGCAGTCAAGGTATTAGCATGAATTCAAATAGGTATGCCCCAAAGATATTTCAGAGATCTTGCAAAAGATGGTTTCATTTCATTCATCATTAGAACAGAATTATGGTAGAAGACTTCTTAGATTACAATGAAGATTAAAAATATGAATAAAAAAAAATCATTAAATGAAACGGAAATTTGACTGACCTGTAGATTGTTATTTAATCGTTGTTTTAAACAAACGCCTTGAGAACAAACACCATGACAGTCCCAGAAATCACAGTCTGTATCACTTCTACATTTCTCTCTAGCCAGGTCTTGTAATAATTTACTTTCAAAAAACACAGAGTCTGTATCAATGAGCTTAATGTTTCCGTCCAAGCCAATTCCGAAATTTTCACCTTTCACATCGCACATGTGTATAGGTTCATGAAATGTTACCTCCATATGCTGCACACTATCTAGCAGCTTAAGGGCGATTTTAACCCTATCGTGCCAGCTTCCAGGATAGGATTCGAATAGCGATATAGGGGGGTTAAGCACCGAACCAGGAGGAGCGAATTCCATTAAATAAAAGGACCCACAAGAGTGATATATTTTAGGAAACAAAGGACTATGCTGGTGTAATTTTGTGATGAGATACTCATCTTGATTTACTAGAGACCATACACTCAATAAGAATGCCTTATATTTCCTATCATCTAAAGGGTTAATGTAATGATCATACTCTGACTCGAATACTGTACGGATTATATCATTTGAATGAGAAAGGTTTAATCCTAATGTTGACTGTATCATATCCACTATCATGAACCGAAAATCTACAAGAGTTGTAGACAGCATGTTATCAGGCCCCATGAATTTCTCTTCAAATTTTTCAATGTTTGGAAAATGGGACTTAAGTATTGCAGGGACTGTTTCTTCCGGACTGCAGATATCATCACAGCTCATGACAAGGACAGTCTTCCCAGATTTATAATTTGTACAATGCTTATATTTTATTTGTTGTCTTTCACACAGTGCTGGACACAGATCTCCAATAATATACCCATTCTTATACCAATTACACTGAAATCAAACAGTATTCGGAATCAAATAATTATTAGGGATTATTGAGAACGTTTTTCGTATGTGTATCAGGGCCACTGATAGCATCCATTTGCACCATTCCAATATGGCATCTATGGTTATTGCATTTCCACTAAAACTAAGTGTTTGATGACATCACTTATCACTAATTGTGAAAAGTAGAAGTGATATCATAACTTAATCTTAGTGGAATTACAAGAACCATATCTGATTGAAAATTGGGACGGTGCAAATCGATGCTATCATGATACATATAAACCTCCTAAAATATGCAGGCTGCCCTCCAAAACATGTGACAGCCCTATAAGAGCACTCTCTCTTGTCAATTAGTATTGTTGCTATCATACCGTTATTTCCAGTAGATCTTTTGAATCTGTTTCAGAGCACTGCTTATCATAAACAGCAAACGCTAAATTCCATAGAAACCAAATTAGACAGAAGCAACCACAACTGGAACAAAACAACCAAATCTTCCGTCGTCGATATCTATAAGAGCAAAACCAATTCATTTCTGCTCCATTCTCCTCAAAACAACTCAATAATCTTGATTTAGTCTACAGATGACTGTCAACTCACTAAAAAGTTAAAAAATACAGAAGTTAGGTATTACATGTAACCAAATAACTGCACATAATAGTAATAGTTATAATCATACTGGTTTCTCCTTGTTAGTAATGCAAGTCGGAGGGACTGACATCAAGGCCCTGTGTACTACAGACTGTGCACCTTATAGTAGGCTTATGGCGCTATCCTGTCAAAATTTCGCTCTAGCACACTGCAAGGCACTACCCATCTTCATTAGCCCATTAGGTGTTGAAGAGTAGGATTCATTTCATTTCTACCAGTAGGCTCCACAAATATTATATAGAAGAGTTGCCTTATTATTGGAGTTTGAAGTCCTACACTTCTGCACCTAATCTAATGGCAATGCCTTATTAAGACAAGTTCTCCAACAATATGTTGTCGACCAGATAACTGGTTATCCCAGTATAAGTTAAAAATTAGTGGTGTACGAACACTTCCTTGTTTCGAGTCGGGGCTAGTAAGTAGTATAGTAGAATTTTGTCTAGAGACAGCTGTTCGTCAATCAATCTATGCTTAATGCATTTATTTATAGGATATCTATGCATACGACAGTACAGCAAAGGTCAAAAAATAGATTTGTCGGTTATGCGTACTTGTTGTTGTAATTGATATACATGTATCAGATATTCTAATACAAACTTGATCATTGTTTACATTTAGTTTAATAAAGCGGAAGTAGATTTTAGAAACCGTTCCATTTGGACTCAGACCACCAATACATTTCAGGCTAATGATCATGATTTCTACCTTGATTTTTGCATGCCCATTTTTGGTCTAGATTTGGAACTTGATGTCTATTTCTTAAATTACACTTTCTTTTAGATTTCGCGTGATGATGAGAGATGTATACGTGGAAGGATAATCCTGAAGATGGTCGTTTTGTGTACAGTGACAGTCAAGCGGATGTTGATAAATTCTATTTATAACTCTATGTATTCTACTTTCATTTTGACTAATTCAAAATTTTCATGGTCATGCTATATTGAATTTTTGTCTAGAAACTAATATTATTGGCCAGGCATACATGTGACATGTTGGGTAGTTTTCAGCGAGATTTGTGGAAAAAGTTCACAGATGGAGTTTGTGATTTAACAGACGGCAAATGAATTATGATTGTTGTTACCATGGGACTGTCTATTTGCCACTCGTGGTAATTTTAGCAAGGTCGCTATAGGCTTCATTGAAAGAATAAGTGGCACGTTTTTATATACCACGTGTTTTTTAAAAACAGACTTTTATGATGATTTCAATGTTTGAAGCTACTGTGTTGATGTAATAAATGTATTCAGAGTGTAAAATATTAATGCAGATTCTGTGTTTGTTTCGCTAGGACTTCAGAAAAAAAGCAAGCAGTGAAATTTGTCAGCCATTTTCTAAACGGTTTATGGTTATTTTTATCCTTCTCCTAAATGACCACGTGGCAAGTGCCTAAATATCATAGAGTAATTCTATCAGTTCTCTTTTACGCTTAAATTATTATTATTAGCCAATCCCTTTTTTGTGCGATTTCCAACTACTGTCGAGGGTCGAGATAATGTGACCCCCATGGAACATCTACGAGGGTTCTCCTTTTTCCATAGAAAGATAAGAAAAAGGACTAATTTTGTGCATTTTTGGTCGTATACTCGCGTCACTCGTATAAACCATGCCGTGACTAGGGTCTACTCTTAGGGCCTAGATCCACTTTCGGCTGTCAAACCAAGGAGATTGTAACCGACTGCGTAACCAGACTAGACGGGAAGAAAACAACATCTGTAACAGACATTTCGGCCAGAATATTGTCTGCCAACGATATACATAGATTATCTTTTCCTGTTCCGTTCCCCAAAATACAGATAAGGAGCATATCTGTACTTTGCGGAACGGGACAAGAATACACCCTGTTCCGTTCCTTTCCGTTGGTTGGTTTGTTCCGTTTCGTTCCACAGAATACAAATAGCCCTACATCCCACCATTGGTTTACGGAGGCCCATGATATGAAACAAAATAGTCCTATTGTCTTATTATTTTACAATTTTATACTTACTCTGTTGTGAAAATTCCTGAAAAGAACGAGTTTATGGATAACGGTATTACCTACAGGCATTGATATTTATCTATATAATCACTAAACACTAACCTTTTATTAGCTCCTTCCTCAGGCATTTTCTACATAAACCCCTGGATCCAGTTTTTAGTTCATTTAGCAGTCAAGATTCATTTTTTCCAAAATGCAATGACGGTTTACAACCTCATGAGAGTTGCGTTAATCTTTTAATACCTCCTTTTTATATAACAAAACTTAGTTATTTCCAGTCTTTCAGATGATGAACTTACGTAAATTGCCTGTCCGTAAGATTCTCTTACCCGTAGCATTCTGATAAATTTAGAGCATTGAGGTTTTGTTGAAGTTATGGGCCGCTTTCTTTTAGTAGGCCTATGTAGTATTGTTTGCGCTTGTTCGCTTCTTTGTAGTCACTAGTTGGTGATTTGCATACACGAGCCCTCTTAAGAAGGGTATAGCGTTATTTAATTCAGAGAAAAAAAATTATTATGGCATGCTAAATTTAATAAGGCCCGGTCAATTCGATATGATATATAAACATCACATTGCGTTCTTGAGGTCTAAACTGACCCTCGAAATCCTACTTTCATTTTATAGTTAATTAATATTTAGTTTTAGCCAGTATTTACTGGAATATTTTATATGGGTTTAACAGTAATTATGATCAAAATGCATGCCCGAAAAAAGTTGTATTCCAAAATACTCATTTTATGTAATTTTAATTTTACCACGCGTGGCATATAGCCATTTGAACGGCATTTAGCTATTTGCCACTAGTGGTAAATATCTCTTGCCTGTTACAATGGAAGGTCTTAAATAGACAATGTAATTAAACTCCATCCAACAGAATGATCTAGAGTTGTATAATTTCTAAGAATAAAGATCTATTTTTCGTGTCAAGCCAAATTATTCATATTAAGTTCAAGTATACATCTAGGCATTTCAGCTGGTCGGACAGCTAGCCATCTTACAGATAAATAGCCATGTTGTGGTAAGCCCTCGTATAATACAAGTCCAGCGTTAAAAACTGCCAAAGGTCGAGATGATCTTTAGGCTTTTTGCAACCTGGTTTCCCCTTGTCATTGTAGGGTGCAAAAAAGAAGTACGTAAAACTCCATTCATTTCATTTCATGTCCCCTCGTCAGTGAATAAAGTTTCAGAGACTGACATGGAATCCCCAAATATAGAGTCTATTTTCGACTTGTGCTTACAATATTGTAAACCAATATTCATATTACATATTACATGCTGATTAGACATAAAAAATTTCCGCATGACAAATCGATTGTATTTCCAGTTATATCTTCACATTCCCCTGCTGTTATACAGCCAATATATTTATTATAGTAATAATTATAACATAATTATAATAATGTTAATAAGGAATGTAAATCACTTCCATTTAGTTGTCGAAACATTTGCTTTCAAATTCTAATTTTGAAAGAAAGAAATAACTTTATTTTAAAAGGATAACAACTTAAGTTCACAATATTTAGGACCCTTTCTACCAACCGGGCCTTGGCCATAACTCTTGGCACTGATCTTCATACTTTTCAGAATTAAAATTGCATCCCTTTATTCTACTAACCAACAACAAACGTATCGGACTAAAATATATGAACCTGGACCCAGTAAAAACACCAAAAGAAACACAAAAATTGTGAGCACTTCGCCTATAGGGCCTTCCAGCCCCCTACAAACTGTAGACCACATACAAAATCTGACGACCAAATTAGTTGTCATCGTAAAACTTACATGATAAATGAAACCTGTGACACGTTTTTTTTATCAATACAAAACTACTTGAAGTTCTTACTGCGGAAATATGTAAGAAGCATACATAGTTTCGTTTGACTGAACATTAATTGTCATTAGAAACGGGGGCCAGATTCAGAATTTATCAATTAAAAAATTACCATTTTTGAGCCATTAAAATAAAAGCAATTAATAATGACGAGTGACATCTTGTATAAGCAATAAAATTTAATATAGTTTATTATGCGTCTGTGAGCTATCTCTAATATGTTGCCTATATTAATTGGTCAATGACCATTATTCGTTTAATTCGTGTGTGAATGAGGACCGCTTACGAAGATTTTTTTTTATTTAATCCTATATAATTTTATCTTAGTGAAAGATATATGATAGATTTTTTATTTTGGATGAAGTTCTTCAACGGGATATTCATTGCCATATAGGAATTGCAGAACTTGCTATATAATATAACCCATTTTTATCGATAACTTACTGAAATTTGTGTTTTCAATAACGGTTTTTGATATATCGTTGGGAATATATTCATTGAAAACAAAGTTGAATATAATAATTTTTCATTTTTTAAATCAAACTTCCACTTCCACCAATTGTTTATCATATTTCTGTCATGTACAGTTTAAGAAGGTTTAGTTTTTGTCGACGAATACAGAGAATTCATATCTTAACGTTTATTTGTTTCGGATTTTTATTAACAATGTGTATCGTTTTCCCATCGAATGAAGATTCTATAAATTTATTTGTTAAATGTTCAGACGAGGTGGCAAAGCAAAGAATCCAAAAAACCGTAAGTAAACTTTTAAAGTCTATTATCACCAATTTCGGGAGTTGATTAGGGTCTTGAAAATATTCATGTCGTACATAATCTTCAAAAGAACTATTTATGCACGAATCATTCCTTAATATATATCCATATAAATTGATATTGTAGTGTTTTATAGTCGTCATTTGAACTTTCGAACTTACTACCCTAATCAATTAACCCTTTTATAACAAATTCACTTCGATGTAAAATGATATTTGTTACTTATTACCTTGTATCAGCGGCTTATAGGCCAAACAGCGAATTCGTTATCAGCGCACCATTGTGTCATTAATATTGATACTCAGATTTTTCAATGACAAGATGAGAAACGCCCGAGCGTGAAATTAATGATTTTTCACCCTTTTTATTTACTAGAAAACGTTTGTTGTAGTAACCAAGAAAACCAAGAGAAATATTAAGGGGTCCTTAAATTTATTTGTACAGGGTGTGTGTTATTTGACTTGACCCTTTTTACATTAAAGGAATACTAAAAAGTTTTACACCAATTTACAATGTTCCAATTTTACATTCGAAGTCTGTGGTTCCTACAATTCCACGCAAACTACTAGTAAGTGTTTGATGACGCCACTTTTCGCTAAATATTGCTGCATCACAATATTATAAGGTAATTAGTGACATCATCAAAAACTTAGTTTTAGAGGAATTGAAAAAACCACAGACGTCCGAATGAAAATTGAATGGTGCAAATTGGTGCTATCAGTGTCCACGATATACATTTTTAAAAAATAAAAACTCTTTACTCTTCCTTTAACAAAACGAATCAATTATTTTTCAACATTAGATAAGTAAATATAAGTATTCATTTGTGAAGTGTGTAGATACTCTATGCCCGTGCTGGATAGTTAAATTTAGACCTATACTAAAAATGTAATCAAAATGAAAAAACGAAAAAATAATACTAAAAACCATCTATTTGTTTAAGTTCTTTTTTTTAAGGGTAAACTACGGTGGCTCACATACGACATTTTAACTTTTAATTTTGAATTAAAAACTTTTACTTTTCACCTAGGTGAACATTAATTTTTAATTAAAATCTTCAATTTTCACCATGGTCAAAATAATTTTCACCAAGGTGATCATTCAACGAATAAATAATTAAAAACTTCGATTTTCACCTAGGTGATAATTCAAGGAATAAATAATTAAAAACTTCAATTTCCACCATGGTGAAAATAATTTAGGAAGCGTATTAGGGCCATTCAATTTTTTTTTTTTTGTAAATTTTCAAGTTAGTAACTTGAATTTTCAAGTTAGTATCTTGAATTTTCAAGTTAGTATCTTGAATTTTCTAGTTAGTATCTTTGATTTTCAAGTTAGTAACTTGAATTTTCAAGTTAGTAACTTGAATTTTCAAGTTAGTATCTTGAATTTTCAAGTTAGTATCTTGAATTTTCAAAAGTTAAATTTTACTTGAATTTTCAAGTTAGTATCTTGAATTTTCAAGTTAGTATCATACTATACCCACCCATTCCAACTAGCATACCTCCTATCATACCATACACACCCATTACAACTGGCCTTTCATACAATCTACCAATTCCACTAATACCTCCCATCATACCATGCTCACCCATTCCAACTAGCATACCTCCCATCATACCATACGCACCCATTCCAACTGGCCTATCATACAATCTACCAATTCCACTAATACCTCCCATCATACCATTCCAACTAGCATACCTCCTATCATACCATACCCACCCATTCCAACTAGCATACCTCCTATCATACCATACCCATCCATTCCAACTGCCCTATCATACAATCTACCAATTCCACTAATACCTCCCATCATACCATTCCAACTAGCATACCTCCTATCATACCATACCCACCCATTCCAACTAGCATACCTCCTATCATACCATACCCACCCATTACAACTGCCCTATCATACAATCTACCAATTCCACTAATACCTCCCATCATACCATTCAAACTAGCATACCTCCTATCATACCATACCCACCCTTTCCAACTAGCATACCTCCTATCATACCATACCCACCCATTACAACTGGCCTATCATACAATCTACCAATTCCACTAATACCTCCCATCATACCATACCCACCCATTCCAACTAGCATACCTCCTATCATACCATACCCACCCATTACAACTTGCCTATCATACAATCTACAAATTCCACTAAGCATACCTCCCATCACATCATACCCATTCCAACGGGCATATCATACAATCTACCAATTCCACTAAGCATACCACCCATCATACCATACCCACCCATTCCAACTGGCCTATCATACAATCTACCAATTCCACTAAGTAACCTCCCATCATACCATGCCCACCCATTCCAACTGGCCTATCATACAATCTACCAATTCCACTAAGCATACCTCCCATCATACCATACCCACCCATTCCGACTGGCATACCTCCTATCATACCATACCCACCGATTCCACTAAGCATGCATCCCATCATACCATACCAACCCATTCCAACTAGCCTACCTCCCATCATACTATACCCACCCATACCAACTGGCCCATCATATAATCTACCAATTCATTTAAGCAAACCTCCAATCACATTATACCCACCCATTCCAAATAGCATACCTCCCATCATACCATACCCACCCACCCACAATCTACCAATTCCACTAGTGGGTATAGTATGATGGGAGATATGCTAGTTGGAATGGGTGGGTATGGTAGGATGGGATGCATGCTTAGTGGGATGGGTGGGTATGGTATGATAGGAGGTATGCCAGTTGGAATGGGTGGGTATGGTATTAATGGAGGTATGCTAGTTGGTATGGGTGGGTATAGTATGATGGGAGGTATGCTAGTTGGAATGGGTGGGTATGGTATGATGGGATGCATGCTTGGTGGAATGGGTGGGTATGGTATGATGGGATGTATGCTTAGTGGAATTGGCAGATTGTATGATAGGCCAGTTGGAATGGGTGGGCATGGTATGATGGGAGGTTACTTAGTGGAATTGGTAGATTGTATGATAGGCCAGTTGGAATGGGTGGGTATGGTATGATGGGTGGTATGCTTAGTGGAATTGGTAGATTGTATGATATGTCCGTTGGAATGGGTATGGTGTGATGGGAGGTATGCTTACTGGAATTTGGTGGATTGTATGATAGGCCAGTTGTAATGGGTGGGTATGGTATGATAGGAGGTATGCTAGTTGGAATGGGTGGGTATGGTATGATGGGAGGTATTAGTGGAATTGGTAGATTGTATGATAGGCCAGTTGTAATGAGTGCGTATGGTATGATAGGAGGTATGCTAGTTGGAATTGGTGGGTATGGTATGATAGGAGGTATGCTAGTTGGAATGGTATGATGGGAGGTATTAGTGGAATTGGTAGATTGTATGATAGGCCAGTTGTAATGGGTGGGTATGGTATGATAGGAGGTATGCAAGTTGGAATGGGTGGGTATGGTATGATGGGAGGTATTAGTGGAATTGGTAGATTGTATGACAGGCCAGTTGGAATGGGTGCGTATGGTATGATGGGAGGTATGCTAGTTGGAATGGGTGAGCATGGTATGATGGGAGGTATTAGTGGAATTGGTAGATTGTATGATAGGCCAGTTGTAATGGGTGTGTATGGTATGATAGGAGGTATGCTAGTTGGAATGGGTGGGTATAGTATGATACTAACTTGAAAATTCAAGATACTAACTTGAAAATTCAAGTTACTAACTTGAAAATTCAAGTTACTAACTTGAAAATTCAAGTTACTTACTTGAAAATTCAAGTTACTAACTTGAAAATTCAAGTTACTAACTTTAAAATTCAAGATACTAACTTGAAAATTCAAGATACTAACTTGAAAATTCAAGATACTAACTTGAAAATTCAAGTTACTAACTTGAAAATTGAAGATACTAACTTGAAAATTCAAGATACTAACTTGAAAATTCAAGATACTAACTTGAAAATTCAAGATACTAACTTGAAAATTCAAGTTACTAACTTGAAAATTCAAGTTACTAACTGGAAAATTTAAAAAAAAAAAAAAAAATGGCCCTAATACGCTTCCGTAAATTCAACGAAAAAAAAAATTAAAAACTTCAATTTTCACCTTGGTGGAAATTATTTTCACCTAGGTGATAATTCAAGGAATAAATAATTAAAAACTTCAATTTTCGTTTTGGTTGGATTTTAGTAAAATTTTGCGTGTAGGATTATACCCATAAGATCTGGGACAAGTTTGATTGGTGGAAATTATTTTCACCTAGGTGATATTTCAAGGAATAAATAACCTGAGTTCTGAAACCACTTTTTATGCGCCCATATCACGCCCACATTATAATGTGGTCGTATATTGTCGTCACCCCTGTCCGTCCGTCCGTCGGTCAGCCGGTACGTCCGTCCGTCCGTCCGTTGCTTGTGAACGCAATAGAGACTACAATTTTAATCAGATTTGAACAAGTTCTTGGACAAGTTCAAAATTGGCGATTTTTTCGATGAATGTTTTTTGAGTTATTGCACTTGACCTAGCCAAAACGCGCCAAAATTGGCTTGTGAACGCGATAGAGACTACAGTTTTTCATCAGATTAGAATGAAACTTGCTGTGATCATTTCTATTAATAAGATCTTGGACAAGTTCGAAACTGGCGATTTTTCGATGAATGGTTTTTGAGTTATTGCACTTGACTTAGTCAAAACGCGTCAAAATTGGCTTGTGAACGCGATAGAGACTACTAGTCCAGTATGTTAGCAGCCAATTTTCACCCGAAGGGCGGACAAAAGCAAAATATTTCTTATGTGTGTCTGTATGATGATAGGCTACAAATCCAGAAGGGGTGCCATCACCTAACTCATACCATGTGACCGCTATCGCCAAATTAGCGTAAAACTCCGAGTTTGACTGTCATCTGCTTGGCGACTAAGTTCGAATCCCGATCGGTGTGAGAAAAAAATGAAGTCTGATTCCTAGGCCCGTGCTTTCCCGAAACTACGAGATAGAAGTTTCCCTCCCCCCTATCCCAAATCAAACTTGTCCAAGATCTTATGGGTATAATCCTACACGCAAAATTTTACTAAAATCTAACCAAAACGAAAATTGAAATTTTTAATTATTTATTCCTTGAATTATCACCTAGGTGAAAATAATTTCCACCAAGGTGAAAATAGAAGTTTTTAATTATTTATCTCTTGAATTATCACCTAGGTGAAATTAAATTCCACCAAGGTGAAAATTGGAGTTTTTAATTATTTATTCCATGAATTATCACCTAGGTGAAAATAATTTCCACCAAGGTGAAAATTGAAGTTTTTAATTATTTATTACTTGAATTATCACCTAGGTGAAAATTATTTTCACCATGGTGGAAATTGAAGTTTTTAATTATTTATTCGTTGAATTATCACCTTGGTGGAAATTATTTTCACCATGGTGAAAATTGAAGTTTTTTGATTAAAAATTAGTTTTCACCTAGGTGAAAAGTAAAAGTTTTTAATTCAAAATTAAAAGTTAAAATGTCGTATGTGAGCCACCGTAGTAAACCACTTCTTAGGATGACAAACGAATAGAAATAATAAAACTTGTCTAAAATCGTTCTTTCTTGCCAGGATCTCAAAACTTTACAGGTCTATAATCCAAATAGTCCATGAAATCAAGCAATAATCCATTAAAAAATTTACAATGAATAACAGTAAGATGTACAAGTGGTTGCCTAGCAAGATACGCACACTTTATTTTCGGTTTTAACACAGGCAGAAACTCTAACAGTATTTAGGCCTAATCCAAGTTAATATAAATGTTCTAAACCTAGTCTCTATTGCATTTACTAGCTAATCTTCATGTGTTTAGAGACTAAGTCAAGTGCTCAAAAACAGTTTATCGAAAAATCATCAATTTCGGACTTAACCAAGATATCATCAACTTCAATGATCACACCAAATTTCATTCAAATCAGATGAAAACTGTTGTCTCTATCGTGTTCACAAGTCTATTCCGATGCATTTTGACTCAATGGCAATAACACACAAAAAATTACCGAAATATTGTCACTATCAAACTTGTCCAAGATCTCTTGAATATAAATGGTCACAGCAAGTTTCAATCAAATCCGATGAAAACAGTAGTTTCTATAGCATTTACAAACCAATTTTAACGCGTTTTGACTAAGTCAATGGCAATAACTAAAAAACTGTTCAATCGAAAAATCACCAATTTCGAACTTGTTCGAGATCTCTTCAATATAAATGATCACAGCAAGTTTCATTCAAATCCGACAAAAACTGGAGTCTCTATCGCGTTCACAAGCCAATTTTGACACGT
>JAUJPP010000007.1:32175829-32195812 GCA_030562195.1 Nipponacmea schrenckii
CAGAAAAGTCAAACACAATTGCAAATGCCCTTTTTTAGAATGTACTGCTCTATTCTACCAACTATACTGTCTGTAGTAGGTTGGATTGAAATTGTTGAAAATTAGTGCAAACGAAAGTGAAAAGTAATCTAAATGCAATCATGATTTCAGTATTTTTTTAGATGTAACCATTTTTTGTAAGTGACGCAATATCGATTACATAAAATTTGTTATCAATTACAGATTATGATTTCCCCCAAGTCTTGTCAAATAGCAGCTATTCACTTAAAGGGATAATAGGCGTTAGAATACACTCGTCCTACGGCTTATATTTGTGTTTCATATTGACTATTAGTTAAATAAGTATGCATCCCACACTTCACCAAATTTTAAAAAGCCACAATAAAAATATATTCGGAATTTTAAAAAAAAGTGAGCCAGCGTCGATTCCATTCAGTTTGAGAATAAAAAGCGTCTGGTAAATCAACGCTAAAACATCATTGTGGAATTCAACAGTAGGGGTCAAGGACGCGTGAAAACCCACATGTTAGAGTTACTTCCCTTTATATTTACACGATTTGAAAATCGCTTGATGGATGGCTCAAGCGTTTTATGATTAACTACTTTATTTTGGGGATTTATCGGATTTTAGAGGGATTTTGATGTATAGGTAAGTCCACTGATGGATATATACTGTTATTGTCCAAATTTGAGTGAACTTAAAATTTTATGTTCGTTCTAACGCCTATTATCCCTTTAATAAACCCTGTTTTTCAGATGGGTAATTTAAGTTTGAATTATTTAAGTTTAAATTATAAATAAAAAGTTTCTTGTCATATACGTTATGTGGACATCATTAGATATTAGGCTGTCGGATATAATCGAGTAACAGTCTATCAAAATCAGACCTAACGTTTATTCAGTTTTTAATTTTTTTTTTCTTTTAACAACGTCAGATAGAATTGGACAACCCCTTTTTGGATCATTCTTGTTTGATGACATATAAGGGTATTCTCATTGTTTTGAAAGGAAGGAATTAGATGGTGGTGTCATCAATCAGATGAATGTTTTAGAGGGCCTTCATAAAAAAAAAGAAACAAAAGTTTTGTCTAATTTTAGTATAAATGATCAGAGCAAGTTTCATTCAAATCCGATAAAAACTGGAGTCTCTGTCGCGTTCACAAGCTAATTTTGACACGTTTTGACTAAGTCAAGTGCAAAAACTAAAAAACCGTTCATCGAAAAATCGCCAATTTCTAACTTGTCCGAGATCTCATCAATATAAATGATCACAGCAAGTTTCATTTAAATCCGATGAAAACTGTAGTCTCTATCGCGTTCACATGCAATTGTGGACGGACGGACAGACGGACAGTGGTGACGAAAATATACGACCACATTATAATGTGGGCGTATAAAAACTCCTTTCGTGGACATAAAACTCCATTTCATTACGTGGACATAAAACTCCATTTCATTACGTGGACATTAAACTCCACTTTATTTCATGTGTTTCAATGAATAACAGTAAGATATAAATCTCGAAATAGCGAGAAATTTTAAGAATTTCAAAAACCAAGAGCATAAGAACAAACTCTCACTCAAATTCAATTTTGATTTATTTTCGTTATTTTTTTTTCCAGTGTGATCTTTATAAGGAAGGGTTGATTCTTGGTGACCTGTGCCCAGCGCTGTGTGAACACACTTTGATACGCTATAAGAAATGTACTAACCACAAGGGTGGAAAAATAAGTCTTTTAATGGATTGTGACGGCATTTGCTCGATAGGAGAAACAATACCCGCTATGTTAAAATCAACAGTAGATGTTTACCACGGCACCCTCAGGCAGAGTATGTTGCAATCATCCAATACTTTACCCTGGAAAAACATTCAAGATTTAAATTATGGGGTGTTGCAAATAATCGAGGCCGTTTTAGGTCCAAATAATTCCTATATTTCTTCAGAAGACATTGCCAAAACTGTGTTCTATGAAACTCGTCAATATTTTAAGAACACAGTTACAGACGAAGCGTATATATTGAGTGTATGGTCCCTAGTAAGTCAAGACGAATATCTCATCACAAAATTACACCAACATAGTCCTTTGTTTCCTAAAATATACCATACTTGCGGCTCATTTTATCTATTGGAATCCGCACCCCCGGGGGATATCCTAAACCCACCTTTAAACCCCCTACTTCCGGAAATGTCGACATGGAAAGAACGTGTGAACGTTGCAATCAAAGTGTTAGAAGCTGTTAAAATGTTGGATAACGATTTCCATCAAACTCTGCACATGTGTGATGTTAAAGGGGAGAATTTCGGATTAAATCCAGACGGACAACTAAAGCTGATAGATCCTGACGACATGTTTTTTGATACTAGGGTAGAAAATAAAATGAAAGAGAAGGGTCAGTGTAAGACTGACCACGACTGTAACATTATCTGTGAGTGTCATGGAGTGTGTATAGAAGGAAAATGTCAAACAAAATTAAAAAATAACAATTTGCAGGTACATGTATTTCAAATATTTTTCTTCTCTCGGTGGAGCATGTCGGACAGGATCGTGTCAGCCCCCCCCCCCCCCCCCAGCTGGTAAAGGTTAACTTCAGATAAAAATAGGAATGAAAAAATGGCGTCTGGTTCACCTACAATTAAATCGGTAACGTAAACGTTGGTACATTGTGTAAACAGATGTACAAGACGCCGGGTCAAATTCTGAAAGGTGATGCGTAGGCCTACTGCAAATGGCCTTACGTGAGTTATGCTAGCATAATTAGCTTTACGGGAACTGCCGAGGTTTGCTGAATGGCATAATTAAACGTTTTTTAATATTCATAGGTAAAATCAGGCATATTGTGGTTAGTTTAAACGAATATATTTTAAAAACTCAGTATCCTTTATTTCAGAGCGTATGTAAAATGGTATTAAAATCCAGAACTTCCATTATGGATCTCGGAGTATTACGAAAAGCACCTGCGTTTATTAAACAGCGTCTACAAGAGATGATAGAAATGTGCATCAACTCGAGTGAATATCATGAACAGCCCAGCGAAGAAATTAGACTTAAATTAATGAACATTCTGCTTTCATCTATAAAAACGTCATTTGATTCAAATACAGTTCAGCATATTTCATTCTAATTAGTTTTTTATCTGACGCTTACGAATTTCATAGATACCAAATTTATTACAAATACATGTATGGCTATTGACATCGTGAATATTCTCAAGAACATGCTTTTCAAAGCTTGAAGGACAATTACCAAAAATTTGTGGTTGGCCCAAAACGTCTCGTGTTAACTAAAATTGTAGCAGTAAAGCAAGTCGTGGAATGTACAAAACGTAATACATAGGGCTGTAAGTAAGGTTTGGAATATAGGCCTACAAAACGTAATATAGAAGAGCTGTGAGTAGCGTTTGGAATATACAAAACGAAATATCTAGAGCTGTGAGTAATGTTTGCAATATACAAAACGAAATATCTAGAGCTGTGAGTAACGTTTTGAATATACAAAATGAAATATCTAGAACTGTAAGTAAACTTTGGAATATACAAAAAGTAATATAGAGCTGTAAGTAAACTTTGGAATATACAAAACGAAATATCTAGAGCTGCAAGTAATGTTTGGAAATTAGATTTATATACATGTAATGTAAGTAATTCAATTACTGTTCACTGATCATATAAGTTATTTATTATGTACATTTTTTTTTATTCATTTATATATTTATTTGTTAGGTTTTCTAATTGTGTATGCGTATCTAGGACACTGATAGCATCAATTTGCATCATTCCAATTTTTAACCAGATAGGCCTAATGTGCTTCCTGCAATTCCAGTAAAATAAAGTGTATGATAACGTCACTAATCACAATATTATGGGGATATGAATACCTAAATGATATTGAAACTGTTCAATTACAATTTTGTAAATCTGTTCTAGGAATCCACAAAAGCAGTTCCACAACAGGTGCTCTGGGGAATGTTGTCGTCATGACCTAGATGCTATATGGCGTCATGTGTGAAGTATTGGATAAACTTTTTAGAATGCCTAATGACAGATACCCTAAGCAAGTTTATAAAATGTTACACAATTTTGATTCTGTTGGCATGATAACCTAGGAAACGAAAGTGAGACTGCTTTTGTGTTTTTGGTTTTGTTTGGTATCAAGATATTATTGGCAACACCAAACTATTCATCAACACCCTGAAATCTCGTCTTACCGATAATAACTTGCAAGAATGGTCGTCGAAATTGCAGGACAGTGAGAGCTTACAAATATATTCAATATTAAGATTAATGTATGTCAAGAGTAATCTGTCGATGAATATTTCTTTTCATATTGTAAAAATAAGACTTAATCTTTTCCCTGTTGCTTGTGTTTTATTTAAAAGGAAATTGTTAATAAGTTCTGGCTGTCCACCGTGTTATTATTTGTCTGAAGATATTTTTCATTTTGTATTAACTTGTCCTCGTTATAAAGCTATAAGAAACTTCTCCCAGAATATTATGTTTCCACCCCTACCTATATGGAATTTAGCATCTGTGTTCTATTGCAGATGTTGATGTTATTAGGGCAATTTCTAGATATTTAGATTAGGCGACATCAATCCGAAAAGTTTCTCTGTAGTATAACATGAACGTCTCTAATTTTAATTAAAGTAGATAGAAACATGTTGTATAATTAATTATTTTATATCTATACACAACTGTAATTTTTGTATTATATTATTTATTTAGGTATGAGTGTTTATTTATATAAAGAATGTATAAAAAAGTGTTTGTTTATATGAAGAAGGTGATGAAAAAGTGTTTATTTATACAAAGAATGTATGAAAAAGTGTTTATTTATATAAAGAAGGTTTAAAACAGTGTTTATTTATATAAAGAAGGTATGAAAAAGTGTTTATTTATGTAAAGAAGGTATGAAAAAGTGTTTATTTATATAAAGAAGGTATGAAAAAGTGTGTATTTATATAATGAAGGTATGACAGAGTGTTTTTTTCTGCCAAGAATACATGAAGTGTTTTAATCTTTAAGATTTTTTATTTTAAAATTATTAAAATTTTAAATAATGTTTGACATAATATGACAATACACAAAGAAGCATTTCATTTTCTTGTTTGATTATTAGGGGACACTAAAGATCCAAAATACCAATGGTTTGCCCAGAAGTTTTCAAGCTGCTCTCTAAAAACCCAAAGGGTCTGGATACTTCCCAAACAAGCAAAAATCAAGTAATAAAATTAGGCCTGCACTTTCACCGACATTTGATCAAATCATAACCGTCTAAATGCCATTTACAACTTTTATAAACCACCATTTTATTAGTCAGTAATCAAAATGTCCCCCCTTCAACTCAATTTTAGTTTCAAACCTAGCACTGCTGGTCCTAAAGGGATTTTCTAAACTGTGTATGAGTATGGATGACACTGATAGCATCAATCTGCACCATTCAAATTTACAATTAGACATTTGTGGTTCCTGCAATTCCACTAAAACAAAATGTTTTATGATGTTTTGCGATTAGTGATGTCATCAACCACTTAAGTTTACTAGAATTGCAGGAACCAAAGACTTCTGACTGAATATTGGAATCGTGCAAATTGATGATATCAGTGTCCCCAATACATAAAGACAAATTAGAAAACCTTTCCAGCATTATTTGAAAACCAATGAAGAAATTTAGTCATATTCTGAGCCAATGGCAATGGCTATTTCATCTCCTTCTATTACAGTTTGATGATACCACATATTAGCATCTAATACCACTGAAAAATATAACAATAATAATAATAGTCACTAAAGGCAAAGTTTTATATTTTTCTAAAATAAACTAATTTGAAGAGAAGTTTTGGGGTATTCTAATAAATATAATAAACAAAGAAAATATTCTACATTAACTGGACACAATTTTATGGATAACAATTACTTTTTTTAAAAACTTGTGATGTTTCAACTATTATACTCTTGTTTTTATCACAAAATAGCAGAAAATATTCTACACAATTATCAAAGTTTAGAGTAAATATCCGTCTAACCAGAGAAAAAAAGACTTTGTATAAACATGAAAATGTTTTTACTGGTCAAAGGTTATGGGTCTTGTGGGACCCTTCAACAGTGACAAATAGATAGATGTACATTCACTACAAATGCGACCACCACACAAATCATCAAAGTATTTCTACACAACCAACATAAGGCAGAATCCACAGCATGTATTGGCTGTGTTCAGTGTTCAATCCAATCAATTGGCTTCATTCACAAACTTATGTGCAACAAGAAAGTTGACCATTAAAGTCAAGGAAAATGATGAAATGTTACATCCTGTTCATAACAAAGATAATTTATGGTAAGTGCAAGATAGTCAATGTTAGGTATGATACCCACCACTGACGTCAGGGTGTGGTCCACTTGGGATGAGATAGCAGATGCCATTATAATACAATAAATCTATAAAACAATTTAATTTTGGAAATATGCTTTTTCAATAAAAAAATTTTTTTTTTCTGTTTTGATATATCGTGTTTTATAGAGATTTTATTCTATAGTCATGACACTAGGTAAGGGCTAACTGATGAATATATACTCTTATAGACCAAGTTTGAGACTAAATTTGATGTCCATTCTAAGATTATTAGAGATTTATAGACTGATTAGTAATCAAGTCCAAGTAATTGATTTTATAGAATGTGAGAGGGTGAGTAATTAAATCACTAAATCTGTCTAGTGTCAAATTAAATTTTGTTAAAAATTGTCTCCCTTTGACAGATGATTAGCTATCTAATTTTACAGATGGTTGATTTTCCTTGGAATATTTTCCCATTTATCTTAAGCTGTATCTAATAAACTGGAGCTACCACTTACTAAGGGCTTTTGATTAAACTATATTTGCCAGTAATGTCTGATTGGAGTTCTAAAATGACTATCTGCAATTTTGATACATAGGACATTTTCTATGCAAATCTGCTACATATTTGTCATTCATGCATTTCTGATGAAAATGAGTAGAAATCATTGATGTATGAGTTAAAAGGTTGGGAATTTTAAATCAACAGCCCTGCCCTGGCCCATACTAAAATACCAAATGATTGATTTGTTACACTAAACTTTGATGGCATATAGTTTATAAGGGGATAAGGTATGGCTGAGGTATCTTTCTGAGAATATCCAGGGTTGGCAAACTGATTAGATTATCAACTGGTATTTACTTACTGATTTCTCCAGGTCTGACCACTATTTCCATATGGGGTGTACAGGTATAGTAACATTCTGGAGGGGGCTCCAGTATCCATCTCTTATTTCCAGTTATCTGGGCTTGCCATGAAGGATTTCCCACATTATCAATCTGTTAAAATATAACCTTCTAGTACATGTATACACTTGAGGTCATTTCAAGTTGGGGACCTATGGTGGGGGAACCCAACACCCAAAACCAATAACAAAATTAGAAACATTAGTAAAATATATATCCCATTTTTACACTTTTAATTTCAAACAGCCATATCTAGGTAAGTTTTTCACTTATGGAGCTACAATTTTGGATTGTTAAGTTTAAGATGTCTTTTTTTTATGAATATTTAAGAGGGGGTCAGGTTTCGAAGATAAACCTTCTGACCACTCTAAACTTTGAATTTGATTTGATCAAAATGTGTTTCCGAAGGGAAAGTTTGACGACAGGACAATAGTATATATTTAGCATACTTACATGTAAGTGAGCCCCATAGCCAGGACTGCCCATAAATATCCAGTCAGTTTTACTTGATTCAGCCAAAACTGGCAAAAAATATGGCCTAGAGTAATGTTTTCTTAGAATACTACCCACTGTATAATCACAATTCTTCCTACAAAATGAAACAAAACAAAAATAAAAAATAGCGTATTTCAAGAAATATAGGAATAGAAGCACAGGATATATAAATATTCTATTTCTGACATTTATAAACTCATTTCACATGCTCATACAGCGTTACCTATTGATATCTCTTGATATCCATATATCGTGTGCTTTTTTACCTACGCCTATTACTATATGTCTTATAAACAGTAAAATATTTGAATCTTTTTGGTTGTAAGCATTGAATTCTCTTCTAATTTCTGTAGAAATACAACTCTTGTCAGAAATCTTGTTTGTTTATTAGTGGAATTTGCCTAAAAATATAAGACCTCCCCTTTTATATTTGACCGTAATAGGCTGGAATAACTATTTGTCTACTATCATCTACTTAATTGTTATTCCTTTAAAGGAATACTGAGTCTAATAATGAACATACAATTTTAAAATTCTAAACTTGGTTAATAAGAGCATATATTCATCAGTAGATATACCTGCTGTCTTACATAACATAAGAGAATATTTATATAATCTGATAAATTAAAAAGAAAAAAAAATAATTATCCATAAAAAATGCAAATGATTATTGAATAACTGATTAAGCATTTATCAACAAATTACTTAGTTTAGGGAGTTTTCTAGATTTTGTTCTTTTTTCCCAAGTTTCATAAATATACATGTATACTCAGAACAATTCTTGAGAACTTAAAATTTATATCAATACTAAAAAAACAGTATCACTTTCTTTTTAATTTCTATTTTATTTTACATACCATCCAATATACCAAGGAGGAGAACCATCTTTCATGTAGGCTTTTTCAACAGTCATATTAAACACATCCTCTAAGCCTTGGAATTTGGTTTTATACGGAAAAAATTGACATGATGTGCTTGATTTTACTTCATTTCCCCCAGTCACATTTTTATGAACTTCTTGAAAAAAACTAAAACTATACACATTCATTGCAGTCCATGTTTTTGTGGCATCCACTACTACAATGGGGTGTCCAGAATAAGCATAATTTTCCTCAAAATCATTTGGGGTTATCCCAGAAACTCTCGGAATATGGGTCACATTCTGGCAAAATTCACAAGTCACTGGGGGTCTAAAATATTTTTGAACATCACCTGGCAATTCCACAATACATTCCTCCAAGTCATGAAATTTGTTATCTAAGCCTTTAAGCGAAAGAAAGGTGGAGGCAAGTTGGTATCTTTCAACTGGCCAATTCACAACCCAAATAAAAGACAATAAAACCAACAAACTTCCTAATATTTTTGAACAAGTCAAAACAGAAGATTTGAAAACGCCTCCACCAATTTCGACTGCTGCATTTTTCCTGATTTCCTTTAGAGATTGCAAGTTATTTAAATCAAGTGATCTTAGCCCCAAATTCTCACACTGTTGCAGCAGACGATTGAACTGGAATTTGGGATGGTTTTCGACATTGTTAGCGTCTCGATCCATTTTCAAGAAATGAATATTGTACTCGAAACCAAACTGTTTATAATTTCAGACACAGACTCGCTATGAAACGTTCCCTCGCCATAATAAAGATAGAAATTGAAAGGACGTCACCAATAATTTCTACCATTACTTCAGGATGTAAACAAAGGGTCGATAAATATTCTAGAATGTATTCATTACCGTAACGAAATACAATTTTAAGGTAGCCCAGCGTTAAATGGTTTAACCGAAAATAGATTATTATTGACAACTGTGACTGAAAACGAAATTTATCCGTTTTAATTAACTCGCCGTCTAACTAATGAAGGCCTGTGCTTTCGTAATTCCAATTATATGTACCGCGCTCATCTAATGAAGGGAGAGACAGGGTGACTCATGAACACAAACTCACTAACACATTTAGTCTACTACAATAATATGAAAGTCCACGCCATAGATATCATATAATAGACTAGATAGGAATGACGTCATCTAAACACGGCGTCATCGTCCGCCATCTTGCTAAGTTGATTCATCAACAAAGATGGCTTAGTAATAATAATGATAATAATAAACTCTTTATTTTACAAGGGTCAGAATTAGGCCCAATACACAAGGACATGGTCCTGTCTCAAATTCAGTCAATGGGACAATTAGTTGGAAAAGAAAGAAGCGAAAATACACAATAGGGCCTACACTTATATACAATTCGCTTAAAAATACGCAAGTAGGCTACATGTGCATTAAATGGAGAGATCTATAAATCACAAAATAAATATACGATACTTCACGAACAATTTGTTTAAAAATACACAAGTTAATGTGTATTAAATGAACATATTTACAACGTACAATTTGTTTATAAAATATAAATATAATATATAGTTCCCGCGGCCATGCACCATGTTGCGAATTTCAGTTCAGAATAAAACAAACACAGTTTCGACTCAACCATAAAGGTTTACTCACAAGAATTTCAAAGTACAAAATTTTACAACGACTAACGTCAACGTCAAACCAACAAATTTTACGACCGAGAGCGGAGTGTTGCTTAGTAACGTGATGTGACGTTTTTAACTGGCAGAGGATATTTGGCACGGCGTGGTAAATAATTATTTGCCACGGGTTTTCATTATTTGCCACTTGTCTTCATAAAAGATGAAATAAACGATATTTTTAAAAATAAGATTGAGATCATGATTATATTAACACATTTTGGTGAATGACGGAGACATAATTTAATCAAATTGAAGCGATTTTGACATAATCAAAATACGAAAATAAACAGCATTTTTGATCGCAAATAGTAGTCGCGATTAACAAGTTGGCGGTATTGATTCAAACACGCATAGTA
Organism: Nipponacmea schrenckii; assembly: GCA_030562195.1. Taxonomy (NCBI): domain Eukaryota; kingdom Metazoa; phylum Mollusca; class Gastropoda; family Lottiidae; genus Nipponacmea; species Nipponacmea schrenckii. Next base: position 32,186,448 of record JAUJPP010000007.1, read on the forward strand.
AAAAAAAAGTCCTACCTAAAAAAAAACTGTATCATTTACAAATGAGAATACATCGATAAGCGATATTTATTTGCAGTATGTTTACCAATACCGGTGAGAGTTTAACACGATTTCGGTCGAAATAAAGGCTAGAATATGCTTGTTAAAGTGAAATAATACTTATAAACATTCCGAAACACGGGCCACGCCATTACAAGGCTGCAATGAAGGAAATTTCGCAGTGGTATTTGCCTTCTCTTATTTTAATTTTCAACGTTCACGTGCATAGTCGTTAGCAAAAAGCACCTCTATTTTCCTTGTTAGATAAAAGATAAAAGTGGAAATGATATACACAGACCCGTGGTAAATAAGATAAAACAAATGGTAAGGGTTGTAAGCTAACGAATATGCACAGACCCGTGGTAAATAAGATAAAACAAGTGGTAGGGGTTGTAAGCTAACTACTTTACACAGACCCGTGGTAAATAAGATAAAACAAGTGGTAGGGGTTGTTAGCTAACTACCATACACAAACTCGTGGTAAATAAAATAAAACAAGTGGTAGGGGTTGTAAGCTAACTACTATACACAGACCCGTGGTAAATAAGATAAAACAAGTGGTAGGGATTGTAAGCTAATTACTATACACGGACCCGTGGTAAATAAGATAAAACAAGGGGTAGGGGTTGTAAGCTACCCACTATACACGGACCCGTGGTAAATAAGATAAAACAAGTGGTAGGGATTGTAGGCTAATTACTATACACGGACCCGTGGTAAATAAGATAAAACAAGTGGTAGGGGTTGTAAGCTAATCACTATACACGGACCCGTGGTAAATAAGATAAAACAAGTGGTAGGGGTTGTAAGCTAACTACTATACACGGACCCGTGGTAAATAAGATAAAACAAGGGGTAGGGGTTGTAAGCTAACTACTTTACACAGACCCGTGGTAAATAAGATAAAACAAATGGTAGGGGTTGTAAGCTAACTACTTTACACAGACCCGTGGTGAATAAGATAAAACAAGTGTTAGGGGTTGTTAGCTAACTACTATACACGGACCCGTGATAAATAAGATAAAACAAGTGGTAGGGGTTGTAAGCTAACTACTTTACACAAACCCGTGGTAAATAAGATAAAACAAGTGGTAAGGGTTGTCAGCTAACTACTTTACACAGACCCGTGGTAAATAAGATAAAACAAGTGGTAGGGGTTGTTAGCTAACTACTATACACAAATTCGTGGTAAATAAGATAAAACAAGTGGAAGGGATTGTAAGCTAATTACTATACACGGACCCGCTAACTTCTAAATACAGACTAGTGGTAAATAAGATAAAACAAGTAGTAGGGGTTGTGAGCTAACTACTATGTACAGACCCGTGGTAAATAAGATAAAACAAGTGGTAGGGGTTGAGAGGTAACTACTATATACAGACCCGTGGTAAATAAACTAAAACAAGTGGTAGGGATTGTAAGCTAACTTCTATACACGGACCCGTGGTAAATGAGATAAAACAAGTGGTAAGGGTTGTAAGCTAACTACTTTACACAGACACGGGTCCGTGTATAGTAGTTAGATTACAATTCCTACCACTTGTTTTATCTTATTTACCACGGGTCTGTATTTAGAAGTTAGCTTACAACCCTTGTTTTATGTTATTTATGTTTTATGTTATCTTATTCACCACGGGTCTGTGTAAAGTAGTTAGCTTACAACCCCTACCCCTTGTTTTATCTTATTTACCACGGGTCCGTGTATAGTAATTAGCTTACAACCCCTACCACTTGTTTTATCTTATTTACTACGGGTCTGTATATAGTAGTTACCTCTCAACCCCTACCACTTGTTTTATCTTATTTACCGGGTCTGTGTATAGTAGTTAGCTCACAACCCCTACCACTTGTTTTATCTTATTTACCACGGGTCTGTGTATAGAAGTTAGCTCACAACTCCTACCACTTGTTTTATCTTATTTACTACGGGTCTGTATTTAGAAGTTAGCTTACAACCCCTACCACTTGTTTTATCTTATTTACCACGGGTCTGTATATAGTAGTTACCTCTCAACCCCTACCACTTGTTTTATCTTATTTACCACGGGTCTGTACATAGTAGTTAGCTCACAACCCCTACCACTTGTTTTATCTTATTTACCACGGGTCTGTATATAGTAGTTAGCTCACAACCCCTACCACTTGTTTTATCTTATTTACCACGGGTCCGTGTATAGTAGTTAGCTCACAACCCCTACCACTTGTTTTATCTTATTTACCACGGGTCTGTATATAGTAGTTACCTCTCAACCCCTACCACTTGTTTTATCTTATTTACCACGGGTCTGTACATAGTAGTTAGCTTACAACCCCTACCACTTGTTTTATCTTATTTACCACGGGTCTGTATTTAGAAGTTAGCTTACAACCCCTACCACGTGTTGTATTGTATTTACCACGGATATGTGTATGATAAAAAAAAATTGAAATTTATTAGCATTGATTTTGAAATATAATTAAAAGTAAAGTATTCATACTGTTAATCTTCGCGTATCCATGTATTCTCCACTATTAATGATTCTAAACGCACATCTAAAAGGCATACAATATTTCATAGGCTGGGCATTTCCACCTGGTGTATATAACAATACGCACAATATGGCGGACAGTTGAATTATCGCTTCGATTAGAAAACACACAATTCCAGTTACAAAACACACTGAATCCCGAATAAGGCGACGGCATTTGTAATTTTATGTGTGATTCAATAGAAAATCATTACATCTAAGAAGAAATTCGTTCTTAAATAGCTTAAAATAGTACAATTACTTACCACGCCGTGGCAAATAACCGAATGTGTAGTGACAGACTATTTACCACGGCCCGTGGTAAATATCCACTACGTTTCTTGACTGTCAGATCGTCCAAATCTAGTTCCTATATCATGTTATTTCGCAACACACTCCCCCCTTGATTGTATAGACAATCAAAAATTCAAGTTAAAAGTTCAATGTTTATCAACATAATCCTGGACAAGTTCTAATGGATATAATTTCTGCAAAGGTCTATTCATTTGACAGAGTTCACCACGTTTATTATGAGTACGAACGATAGCTGCTCGGATTTTTCCATCTCGACCTGGTAAAAGTTTCTCAACTCGCGCTAGAGACCAATTTAATCTGGATGTCTTATCTTCATGGACACATACGACATCTCCTATTGAAACTGTAGGCCCTTTCTTATATCGCGGTCGATGATGTTCTCGTAGGTCTGTAAGATATTCCTGATACCAACGTTTCCAAAAGTGAGATAATACGGTATCTAAGTATTTCTTACGTTTATTCATTTCACTGTCAGTAACTGATTTGGGAACGCGACCTTCAATTAACACATTTGGCTCTGATAATAAACGTCTTCCCACTACTAAATGAGACGGTGTTAATGGCTCTCCATACTCTTCACCTAAATAAGTTAAAGGACGAGAATTCAGAATCCCTTCCACTTCGACTAACAATGTTAGCAGTTCCTCATATGTAAGTCTAGCAGTACTTAAAGTTTTCTTAAGACAGCGTTTAACCGATCTCACCATTCTTTCAAAGAATCCTCCGCACCATGGAGATAATTCTACATTATATTTCCAAGATATACCTTTCGACGATACAAATGATTTAAGTTCAGTGCCTTTAAAGGTTTTTCCATTATCCGAAATTACAAAAGAAGGTACACCTCTGCGACCAATAAAGCGTTTAAGGGATCTAACAAATGATGCAGAGCTAGCATCTGGTGCTAAGTCTAAATGAAGTGCTCTGGAGCTCGCACATGTATATAACACGATATAAACCTTGTTCATATCACCAGAATCATTGTAAATATCCTCGACGTATAAAGGACCAGCGTAGTCTACTCCAATACTGCTGAAAGCGAAATCATCACTGACTCGAAAACTTGGCAAGGGTGGTGCGTGCAGGACACCATACGATCGACCTTCCTGTCTTTTACATATGTTACACTTAGATAAAATCTTTTTGACAGCTTGACGACCTTTGACAATCCAATATTTTGATCTCACGTGCGCTAAAGTTTCTTGAGTTCTGTTATGCATAACACATGCATGAGCTTTTAAAATTACGAGTTTAGTAAACTGGTGATCACTTGGCAACAATATCGGACAATTAGTTTCGTAAGGCATTTTATTTTCCATTCGTCCACGACTATGAAATATTCCGAATTCATCTTCGAAAACATTGAGTGATTTTTTTGTTTCCATAAAGTTTGGCTTTCAGATTGTACTTTGAATCCATAATCTCTCCGATTCAAATAATTCTTCATTTGAGAGTTCACTAAGCACTTTATTTTCCTGACTCAATTTCAAATTTCTCACAAAACGCAATACAAGTGCGGTTATACGTAACAATTTCGATAGTTTACTAAACGTTTCTACAGCAATAATTTCTTCGAGCTTCAAATTCTTACTGGAAGTGGTTAAACACGTGACTGTACTCACTTGGCTAGATTTTAATTCAACATCTACGTCGACTGGTAATTCAGGATCATTCTGAGTCGGCCATTGACTCTCTGGTAACAACATAAAGTTTGGTCCATTCCACCATTTCTGGTTGTTAAGTAATTCAGTTGGAGTTGCTCCTCTTGAACAAATATCTGCTGGGTTTAAAGATGTAGGGCAATAGTTCCACATTTCATTTTGACTAATTCGATGGATCTCAAGTACGCGGTTCTGAACAAACTGTTTGTATTCCTTGTTTGTATTACGTATCCAACTGAGTGCTACTTGTGAGTCAGACCAATAAACTACTCGTCTTATGTGTAAAACATCATCAAAGGATTTTTCAATATTCTTAGCAAGGTGTGCTGAAACTAAACAGGCTAACAATTCCAACCTCGGCATGGTTTGTTTGGATAAAGGTGAGACTCTAGTCTTGGATGCTATTAATGTACAGTGGATTTCTTCTCTATGTCGACATCTTAAGTAGATGCAGGTTCCATATGCATTCTCTGATGCATCTCCAAAGGCGTGTAATTCGATTTCAGCTTCATCGGTAAATATATCAGAGTAATAACATCTAAGAATAGGTATTTGATTCACCTTCTGTAAATCTGTTAATAAGGATTTCCATTTTTTACAAAGTTCATCATCGAGAGAATCATCCCAATTCAAATTCTCTTGGCATAGTTTCTTAAACATTAATTTAAATTTCAATACAATTGGCGATAATAAACCAACGGGATCATAGAATTTGGCGGCAATACTTAAAACTAGTCTTTTTGTAATGTCTTTGGCTTCAATGGCAGGAGTTATCCTTTTAAAGTCAAAAATAAATTCATCTGACTGAGTGTCCCACGATATTCCAAGTACTTTCGGACAAGGACCGTTATCTTGATTTAAAGTAAACTTCGTAAAGCCTTGGTCGTCTTCAGCGATAAATCCGTTTTCAATCTTTGATTTGGCAAATTCAGCATGGCTATTTATCATATTAAACAGTTCTTTACAATTACTGTTCCATTTTCTCAAATTAAAACCACCTTCAAGTAAGGCCAATTTAATCTTCTTACATTGGTCAATAGCAGTTTGTAAACAGTTAAAACCCGAAACATAATCATCTACATATAACGATTTCAATGTATTCTTAACAAAGTCTTGGTCAGTTTCTTCATATAGACTTAAATGGTGACGCAAAGTTGCGTTTAAAAGGAAAGGCCTTGATGTTAGTCCGAAAACTACACGCGTAAATCTATAAATGTCAATATTCGGATTAGGTTTGGACGGTTGATCTACCCAAAGAAATCTTAGGTAATCACGATGATTCTCTTTAATGGAAATATTCAAAAAAGCTTTCTCTATGTCGGCTACTACTGCTATTATATTTAAACGGAATCTGACCAGGATATCAAATATTAATGGTGTTAATGGCGGACCTGAATATAAACAGTCATTCAAACTAGGACTTTTAGAGTTAGCCTTAGCTGAAGCGTCATAGACAAGTCTAGTTTTTGTCGTATCTTTATCAAGTCGGATCACTTCATGATGTGGTAAATAATGGTGAGTCCCAACTATCGGCGTGAATTCATCCTCAACTCGCTCTATAACTCCATCCTTCAGTTGATCTTTGATGATTCTATTGTATTCGTGTAAAATATTTGGCTTCAATTGTAGACGGCGTAGGAGATGCTTAGACGTTTACGGCTTATTTGGAAATTATCAGGTAAAAATGGGTGATTCTCTTTAAACGGTAAGGCTACTGCGTATCTACCATCTTCAAATTGTATATCTTCTATAAACTGATCATAAACGGAAAATTCATCCTTTCGAATTCCTATCGTTTCTAAATCCCAAAACTTCTTCAAATCTTCATTTACATTTGATAAATTATCTTCGGCTATAGGCACATTAGAACAGTCGATTTGTAGAACGTGTGTAGAAGCAAAGTTTACTGAGCATGTAGGTAAATTGTCACAGTTAAGTATAACTGGTCCGGATAAAATCCATCCGAGTCTAGACTGAAGTGCGACTGGACATCCTGTCTCCCCCCCTTCTGGTAACACCACTGAAAAAATTCCAATAGTAATCAGCGCCGATCAATACATCAACTTCAAGGTCATCAGATTTAGTAGGCATATCGGCTAATTCAAGACCTTGTAGGTGTTGGTATTTTTGAAGAGCTATATCAGAACTTGGTTGCTAATGGGACTGCAAATAGTGGGTATACAGTAGGCATTTACATATAGTTCCGTACCATTTCTTGTCACTACACCTAACTGCACTAAATCACAGGATTTTAGTCTGGGTGTCTCATCACCTAATGTTTTAATAAGAAGATTATCAGAACCAATTGCTGATAATCGATGTTTATCGCGTAGTCTATATGAGACATATGTTCGCTGGCTGCAGCTGTCAAAGATGATTCTTGAAATAGCTTTACTATGTGCTCTATCTGGCCTTCCCATTGAAGCCAAAGCAGTTTGTAAAAGTACGGAGGTTGAACTGGTGACGCACATCACATGAGCTGGTCTATTATTGGGTGAACTGGGCTTATTCCCATTTGGTCGGTTAGATGTATCATGAGCTGATTTGTCGCATAATGACGTGTGGTGTTTTTCGTGACATTTAAAGCAGTTGTATTTTGATGGACAGTCTCGTACTACACTGTTAAAATTATTTCTGTATTTTTACTATAAACTGACTGGCAGAAAGTTGCCAGTATAATGACTGTAGTTTTACATTGAATGTAATTTTAATTTTCAGAAAGTATTTTTACCACAAGAAAAATACATAATATGTAATTTAACTAAGTAGTAAAATGAGTGTTATGTTAAATTACTGTATATGTAAATTCACTAGCTTTGTAAAACGACATAAAATTAAGTAAAATTACAGTAAAAGCACTGGTAACTTTCTGCCAGTCAGTTTATAGTAAAAATACAAAAAAAAAAAGAGTCCAGTGACATGTGAGATAACAATATTTTTTATTAACTATGCACTATGAAAAAATTCTTATGCATTATTTCACTCACAAACTGAACCATCTAGATAATAAAAGTACTCCTCTTATTAAAACAAAACTTTATTTATGCAAACAAAATAAAAAAAACATTAATTCTTAACATGAGCTATAGATGAATTGAAATTTATTTTTGTTCTGTACAAAAAAGGATTGTCTTTATCTTTGAGTATTAAGATAATTATATAGCTTAAATGCAGAAAAAACAGTAATGAAATAACACAATTTAGTAAGAATTTAAAAGATAGCTTGCCAGGCAAGTTAACATACACAAACACATATGCAATGTTATAGCTTTTCCTTTGATTTATAGCATCTATATGTACAAATGATTTATTCCAATGCTCACAAGTTTCTTCAAAAGCCATTATACAAAATAATTGTAGCTTCTATTGCATCAACAAATTTTTTAATGCGATTTTACAAAGTCAAAGGCAATAACTGTTCAAATATTATCGAAATTGTCAAATTTGAACTTGACCACTGTCTATTAATTCCAATGTTCAAACCAAGTTCCAAACAGAATTGTAGCTTCTATTGCACCCACAATAAAATTTTGACGTGATTTTAGTCCTGGGCAATAAAAAAAAATCGACACATTCAAGCTTGACTCCGGTCTTATAAATTCCAATGCTCACACCCAGTTTCAACAAAATCCATTGAAAATAGAAGCTACTATAGCATCAACAATAAAATTTTGATGTGATTTTAGTTCAGGGCAATAACTAAAAATACAAAACGTTCATTGAACAATTGTAAAATTCAAACTTGACTGCCAACGCATTAATTCTAATGCTCATACCAAGTTTCTTAAAAATCCATTGAAAATTGTAGCTCTTATTATGCCCACAACAAATTTTGATAGACCGATGGACAGGGTGACAACAATATCCCTCCACATATTTATGTGGGCGTATAAAAAGTATAAATTAATAAATGAACATAAGCTTGCCTTAAATGTACTAACAGTACATAAAATGTTATATTTAACTGCAAAATAAAAAAAAAATTAACGGTTGCCTATCTAGAAACCCCACTCTAAAGTATATTTTCTGTTTCGACACAAGCTGAAACTAACATTATTTGGACCAATTCCAACAAATTTGATTCAAATCAAATGAAACAAGTCTCTATCATGTTCACAAGCTAATTTTGACACATTTTCACTGTCAAGGGCAATAACTAAAAAACTGTCATCGAAAAAAATCTTCAATAACAAACTTGTCCAGCATCTCAACAAATTTCATTCAAATCTGATGAAAACTGTACCTTTTACAAGCCAATTATGGACGGACATAAACATAATGTTTTTATGTAGGTGTATAAAATAACTATAAACATTAAAATAAAGATTTCTGAAAATTTTTTAACTATCTTGTAATCTATTAACTAAACCCAAAACTTTTGGATGAATGTTATTTTTTTTCCCAATCTTCCTGGATTTAGTACCCTTAATAGGATTGATTCCAATCAAAACCCTGAAATGGAAACAATAGTAAAATGAATGTGCTGAAAATGTCTTTTTTTAATGATTGCCATCCAGAAAAATGCAGATTCGAAAAAAACTAAATTACTTGAATGCTAAGATTAGCTATAACACAATATAATTTATCAAATAAATATATAAATGTGTTATTTTAATTAAATCAAATTTCAAAATATTTTACAGGAAGCTGAAATAGTACCGGAGTAACTCTCAAAAACTTACCTTTGTATAAATTCCAGCGTCAAGGAAGCGGTCTTTAAATATCTTAAATTCAGTACATAATATAAGCTGAATGCTAACATTAAAGCATCATCAAGGTTACTAACTGTGGCAACTGATTTATCTTCACAAATGACATGAAGCTAATGTGACTTATAAAGTTT